>JABASC010000660.1:0-34295 GCA_019776185.1 Plutomurus gul | reverse complement strand
TGTCCAATCTGCAACGAGCCTGCTGATAAGACGTGTTCAGCCTGCCAAAGTATTTCCTACTGTTCCGCAGCCCACCAGAAGCAACATTGGAAAACTCACAAGAATTCCTGCACTCTGTACACAATTAAAACGCATGAAAGGTACGGGAGACAGTTGCTGTCAACTCGGGACATCAAACAAGGAACCGTTATTTTCAAAGAGGACCCTTTGGCCGTGGGGCCCAAACGTTTGTCATACCCATTATGCGTGAAATGTCACGTAACGGTGTCGGGAGAGCGATTTTGTGATCTGTGCTCCTTACCTCTATGCCCTCAATGTTACGATAAGGTAAGATCCCCCAACCACGCACCCACCCAACACCCCTGGTGAATAAATAATTCCGAAATTCAAAAGAGCGACTGAGATCGCTGGTGTGAAAAGAGTAGTGACCCTGTAGTCTGTAGTACATACAATTACCAAACTCATTTGCATATGACTGTGAAATTGTATGTATATGTAGGCCCCCTCGGCAAAGAGTTACCACACAAAATTTGAATGTGACATCTTTCAAAAGGCTAAAGCAAAAATTACTGACTATAATTTCTACCACCCAGCGTATGAATCCCTCCTCCCCATCAGATGTCTACAATTACAGCAGAACGGGATAGCCGCTAAGAAAGACTGGGACAAACTCATGACGATGGCCCATAATAATGAGATACGAAAATCGTGCCACGATATTTGGCATCGCAATCAGGTCAACGTAGTGGATTTCCTGAGAAAAAAGTGCGGGCTAGAGTTGGACGAGGAGACTATTCATTCCATCATTGGAATTATCGACGTGAACGCGTATGAAATCAAGTTGAATGGAGTTGAGTACGTAAGAAATATTTATTCATAATAAATATTGGTGACTGCTATTCAATACGACGGTGTCCAAAATTAGTCCAAAATTGGCGCTAATTTTGTGGATTCTAAAAAATTTGGAATGCAAAAAATTGCTAGTTTTGGACACTATCAATATGGAAAGTTTGGACGACCGTAAAAATAATTAAAATGCTCACAATTATTAATCCCTGGTTAGTTACAAAGATTATTACGAGGTAAGATGTTAGCATCAAATAAAACGCTGTCAAGTTTAAAAGATGGAGACCCCTTTTAAATAGAATCTCGAGTAAATAATCGTAGCGAACAATGGAATATTATCTCTGACTGTGAACCAATATAGAATTTGTGGTGTCTATCGATTGGGCGGATTGATGAATCACGACTGCAAACCGAATACGATCTACATTATCGATGAGCACTATGCAATGATTGTAATGGCGGCAGTGGATATTTCCAAGGGTCAAATGATTAGCACTTCGTATGCAGATATATTCAAGAGAAACTTTTCGCGGCGGGAATATTTGAAACAGACGAAATACTTTGACTGCGTTTGTAAACGTTGTATGGATGTGACTGAATTGGGCTCCTTCCTCTCAGGGGTCAGATGTCAGTCTTGCTCCACTGGAATCTGTGTGCCCGATGCGAGCAACTTGTTTAAATGTCAATCTTGTGATGTAGAACTTCCTTCTGAAACAATATCACACCTGTTGGATTCAATTGGAAAACAAATAGAAAATACACCACAAAATATTCAGTGTTATGAAGAAATTCTGGACAAATTAAAAAACACATTGCACCCCAACCATTATTTGCTTCTACCAATTGTGCAGGCTCTGATAAAGCTGTACGGACGCAGTAAAAGTTATTCCTACCTCGAATTGAATTCCAAAATGTTGCAGAGAAAGAAAGATTTGTGTGACCAATTTTTGAATGTGCTTGACAAATTGGATGTTCCAATGGGGAGACGGCGAGGTATGAATATTTTAAATTGCTATTTAGCTAAAATAATGAATGAAAGCATTTAAGAGTTTTCTGATAAACGACAAACCCCTTATAAGACCGAGATATATTTATTTTCTATGTAACAAGAAAGGCCGGGAATTTTTTTGAAATTGATATATTTTCTCAATTCTAGGAGCAACATTGTACGAGTTTTACATATCAGAGTATTTACTTACAAAGAAATTGCTGGAGACAAAGGAAATTGGGAAGGAGGAGTACCGGCAAAGATTGCGAGCTGTAATCGGAGAGTTGCCGGAATGCAGAAGAATTCTCAGTATTGATAAGATGATCACAAATGACGTTGTTTCCCTTGTCGACATACTGGATGATAATATAAAGTGCATTATGGAGGACATTGAACTGTAAATCGGGAGACACTTTTCACACATCACACACACTTTTCACTTTTTCCACCAAGAGACAAGTAAGATTGGTGAAATCGATACGACGGACTGCTATCTGACAAATAGTTTTTGAGAGCTGTTGCAACTGCCAAAAACTTGGATCCGCTCCAGAATAAACTGAAAATGTGTATACAAATGCTACTAATGGTTTTACAAGAACTCACAACTGGCTGCAGTCAATCATTTATTTCCACCACTGCATCGTGTATGTCGTGTTTAACCATTTTAGACAGAGGCAAGAACCACAATGCAAAAACTAACATAAAGGCGTTACTATTAATATCCATAGACTATTATAGCACTTACGTATGTGCTAATTTTTTCGTCTATATCTATCGAATATTCTTGCGACTCTACTTTATTTGTGTAAGGAGAAAAAAATTCTAAATAAAAAAGTAAGAGTAAAAAGATAAATTAGATGTTGTGGGTTGCTTCGATGAACACGAGCGCTGTGGATTCTTTCATATGGTTTATTTTCAAATTTAGACACCAGCGGCTTAAAAAATGATCTAAAGCTAGGTGATTCTCTATACCTACATACATATAAATAACTAGTGTGAATACAATTATTTCGTGTCTAGATAAGAACTTTGAACATAATAGCATTACAAGCATAAATTGTACTCATTCAACTTCCAAGTAGAAATTTTCATTGAGGGTTACAGGTTTACTAATGAAAATTGTTCCCAGACAGCTTATTATAGTTCTATGCCTCTATTATCAGCATGCATAATAAATATATAGTTATTTGAGTGAGTGGACGGACGGCAGAGTATAATTGGAAATTTCCCAAAGGGGAAAGTACCGGTGGGAAATTGTGTAAAATACATGTATAGCTTTTACCGCCTATGCAAAGTAAAACCCTGCAAATTCCCATTACATTTCCACTACCAGTGGGATGGGAAAATTTAAACACTGCAAGTATGTATACTAAAACAAGTAATAATAAAAAGGGAGTGCAATTAATTAAAAATAGGAAATCTGCATTAAAAAGGAAATATGAATTAAGTTTACTTGCATTAAAAAATAAATGAAGGCTAAATTAGAACAAAGGACGAATTAAGGAAAACTGCATTAGAATAAAGGAGGCATGCATGAAGTTCATTTGCATTATCGACTATGTATAAGTCCCAACACAATAAGTGAGTGCATTTATGAAAAATTGCAATATTTCCACTGCAAAAGCGTGGGAAGTTGTCCTGCGAAATTGAAATTGATTTGGAAGAGACAAACGTGAAGCACAAAATATGGACCAGCCTTCATTTATTTTTTAATGTAAATAGGTAAACTTAATTCATATTTCCTTTTTTAATGTAGATTCCTTATTTTTAATGTGACCTTAAATATATCTCAAAAAAAGTCTGTATAATCGAGATATAGTCGCTAAAACATCATAAACTATTCAAAGATACACTATTTACTTATGTTAAGAGGACGGACTTGCAGGTTGCAACTGGAATGAAATAATGGATTTACAAATCCAGCACAAGGTAAAGTAAAGAACAGAATTCAACAACAGAAGCGCTGTGGACGTGGACAAACCACCACCGGACGAGTGCTATTCACAATAAGACCAGTCCAATTTCCGATCCACCTACTTAAACATACGTTTAATCACCCTGATACACACCTAGACATGTTTTACATGGCTTTTGGCCACCATGTCTTCGAATTGTACGTGTCTGGAAGCCACCACCACCGGCAATCTATTTCTATTTGCAATTTTTTATATCCGCGCAAAAAGGAGTTCATGGTTGTCTGTTGTGGTAGGTGTGCGTGATGCACGAAAACATAAAGTAGGAACATGAGGAATCCCACTTAACTTTCCTATTTAGGTTGTTTGTCATGGCGTTGGTGATGGTGGTGGTGGGCATGTATGTATATCTAAGAACTTCAAATATCATTCAGCGTACTTCAGAGGACTTGTTAGTAAGTGCTTTGTTATGTATTCATCGTTGGTACTCTCGGTGTGATCGATAAACCTACCGTAGAACAGTCAATCAATGTAATATTATGGATAGGTGTTGCGGTGAAAGGTTCTCTCTCTTCGAGAGAGAAAGCTTGCAGTCAAATTTTATTGTAAGTGATAACATCGACGCTCTTCTACAAAAAGAGTGAGTGAGTGAACGAGAGACGACGGTTAAACAGTCACGTTCCTTTATAGCCATAAAGATGTGGGCTTGAAAATATTACAGAAGAAGAAAAAGATCTTGTACGACTTTCTACTTTAGAAATTAATGTGTGCGGAGAGTGAAAGCTCATTTTAACTTTCACCGTACAACTTTCCCAATAGCAGAATAGTTTTGTGCTTGCGTTTTCCATGTCATTAGTGGTGTAGGTCAGGTAGTGAGTGGGTGAGAAAATGCCAGGCTCTGATGGATAATTCCAAAGTGCATCCAGACACGATGATGACGACGACCAACAGCCAGAACGGAATTCTGATTCTAGTGGAAAGTGAAGTTGTGCAGGAGGTTGACAATCAGACCGAGAAGGGAATAATAGAAGGAGAGCTTCCAGTACAGAAATACGAGAGTCAGCATGAATGTGATGACACTTGTAAATTCAAATTTCCTTTGCACTGTGATGCCGCCGAATCCAATTACGACAATTTCGTGAAGACTTTAAAATCTTGCCACTTAGATTTAACTGAGAGAGACTGCAAAGGAGACACAATTTTAATGAAGCTTTGTCAACATAACAGTAATAATTACAATTAAAAAATATATAATTTTTGCAGTTGCGTAGAAGCTGGTTACTTTTGTACTGAATGAAATATTATTCTTGCGCGCAGTCCAGGACGACGATCCAATAAACGAGGAGATGGTGGAGATGTTTATGAGATATGTGACAGCAGGCGGTCATTTAGACACTGCGGAAGCCATGACTGAATTTGTGAACATGACGCGACCAACTGGAGAGAGAAATACTGCTTTGCATCACGTGGCTGAGAATCAGAACGCGCGACTTGTTGAGATGCTGCTCAGTTATGGCGCAGACGCATCCATTCAAAATGACTACAAGTGCACTCCACTACATCTTCTCAAAGAAAGTATTTCCCTTCATATTCCTTTCCCTAATAACCCAAAATTATTTGATTTACTAGCAATATTTTTTAAATTTATTTGTGACCACATTTCATTTTATTTTTTAATATTTCTAATTTAATTCCCATTTTAACAATTTCAATTGTGCACTGATTGTGAGTTTTTATTTTTATCCTTGAGGACATTCTGATGATGCGTATGCATGCACGGAGCTGCTGCTGGATTCGATGCCAAACAAAGATATACTGAACAACTTAGAACGCAGTGTGTTGGGAGAAGCTCTATTCTGCAAGACCAGTGCAAAAACAATTCAAATGATGATTGATAAAGGATGCTCGGCTCGTCCAATGAAAGAGGATCCAATGACTGGAGAGAAAACTCAAATCAGCATTCTTCACACGGCCATGCAGTACGGTATGTTGTAGAGAAACGAACAAAGAACGAAAGCACAGTCTCTGCAAGCTAATTTACTTTTTCCTATACTAAAAGCAGCACAAACAATAGAAAATCCCACTGTACGTGTGCAATAAATTAAAATATGTATTTTTAATTAAATTATAAAAGAATGCAATGCAGACAAAGAGAGTTTAGAGTGCCTCGGTGCATTTGTGAAGGCGCTGACTAGCGACGAGATCAACATGAAATATACAGGGCCACCGGATGCGAATAAAACATTTAAGGGACGAACTGCTCTGCACCTTTCAGCTTACTTTTTATTGGAGGGAATCATGGAGAAGCTGCTAACACACGAGAAAATAGATATTTTTGCTACGGACGATGATGGACGCACTTCTCTTCACCTTGTGGCAGACAACGGTAGTGTTCAAATCTTTTACGTACGTGTATCTCTTTGATGTTTATAATTAATGGTGCAGAAAAATTGTTTACTTTTTGTTAGGATGGAATTCGTGCAGTGCCGATTGCGTTGAAATGTTAATGAAAAAGGCTGGAAGCGTGAAAAGAAAGAAACGTTTCTTTAATATGACTGATTCTGCCGGTGAGACTGCCCTCGATATAACAATACGAAGAGATTCGGTGCCTTTGTCCAGAGTTATTCTGTTGTCTCATCCCGAATCTTCTGATGAATGGTTAGAGGGGGGACTCGAATTTATTATTGCTTATTCTTGGTTAAATCTGAGGAAAGATTTAATTTTGCAGGTTGACCAAAGAAATGTTTCGGAGAATTTACTACAAGGTGCCTGAAATCTTCCTACCGATACTGGATGAGTCGATCTCGTTTGAGGATAAAAATTATGAAGCTAATGACGAGAAATTTGCAGCAAACTGCGAGTAATTAAAATTTATAATTTTGTGTTAATTTAAATTTTACAACATTAATTTTAGAAATTAATTAATTTATATTCCAGGGAATTGATTGGATATTTCAATAATCCATATGAGGATGAATACCCTGAAGTATTAAACAGGGAGACGGACTATTTGGCAATCCTTCTAGAGTCTCCCTACGTCAAAAAGGATGAACTGGAGAGTTTTCTCAGTCATCCAATTGTTTCACTATTTATTCTTCTGAAATGGGAGAAACTGCGGATTCTATTTTGGTGTGGAATGTTTATCAAGGTAAATAATAAAAATAGTCTCTAATGCCAAAATCGTTAATGTATGTGTGTACGCAATGATCATTAATCATTAAACCAATGAAATTTCAATCGTCAGATTTTATGGCTAACCATCTACATGATTTTCGTCATCAATGTATTCTGGGTTTCTTTTCCTTACGGAGGGAGTTCCTCGAATGGTAGCATTAGTGGTGACTCAAAAGAGGCAGAGAATAAAATGGGTAACTCATTCTTTCCCCATTTCCATAAAAAGTGCATTTTTATGTGTAGGAATATTTCTTGTTGCGGTTTTTGTGGTCAATGTAGAAGACATTTGCAATTTTGTGTAGAAATTGGCACGGGAGCTGAATACTTAAACACTTGGCAGAATGCTGTTGGCATCATCTTGGTGGTTACAAACGTTTTAATATTTGTCTTCAAGCTTGTTCTGTCTTGTACGATCGTGGGCTGGAAAAAAACGCTCACGGGCAACCTCCTAGTGCATTTCATATTCGCTTGCTTTGTTTGCGTTACAATTACTTCGGTCTGCATCACTGGAGTGAATTACTGGCACCACATTGCCACCGCTGTACGTACCATTATCTACTGTCACCCCAATATAATTTTTATCGTGCTATCTTATTCCAAAAAGACATGGACAGTGACACCATCGGGTTACATCGGGTTGTAAATTCGTTATTCATGTGCAGAATAATAATCTTGTGCCATTTTGGAAAGATTGTACAGCCTCAGTGGTCAAAAGTCTAATTACACATTCATAATGCTTATTTGAACTTTAGGTAAGTATCATCGTCATTTCTTTCATCGGAATGTGGGAATTGAGAGACCTTCCTTTCATTGGAATATACGCGGATGTATTTTTTATAGTACGTTCACGATTCAATTCTACGTCTATACGTAACAGTAATATTTTTATTTTACCATCCGGTGGGCAACAGTGGGCAAAATAAGAACAAGCAATGGTTTTTAAATAAATAAATATAAATAATATAAATAAATACTCCAAATTATTAAAGTAGTACGCCAGTTGAATTGACTGGCATTTTCCCAATACCGACCCACTAACTAAGTTACATCTAATGCATTTTGAATCATGAAGAATGATTTAGAGATATACATTACATATTAAAACAATTTAAGTGTCCCCCTCTTATTTAGGCTTTGAAGAATCTCTTGCGTCTGATGATAGCATTTTTGCCATTACTGATTGGATTTTCAATTGCAATTAGCTTGATGCTCCGCGGGGTATGCCTAATAAAATCTAGTCAGATCCTTTTTGTTTAAAAAATCGAGTGAATTTTTAAAAAAACTTGAAATTTTCAGAACACAAACTTCCCTGCGCTTCATTGGAATGTTATAAAAATTCTCGTGATGATGTTGGGTGAAATTAATTTCGATGAGATATTTTACAAAGAATACAACCCACCATTCCGGCCATTTGCTGTTCTAATTGTTGCTCTGTTCGTGATCACAGTTCCAATAGTAATGTTCAACCTTCTTCTAGGCTTCACAATCAGCGATGTGCAAGTAAGTCTTACTAAAAGTAATTATGTAAGCTCTATATGTAATTTATTACCTACCAACCATATTAAATTAAAGTGTCTATAATTAACGATTATTTAGGCCTTAGAGTCCGAGGGGGAATTGAAGGTTCTTATATCAACTTTAGAGCAAATCATCCTAATAGAGCGACTGGTCCTTTCTGTCGCAGCTCAGAAGCTCCTATCAAAAAACTTTCTTTGGCGATTCCTACTCGAAAGAAAGGAATGGTCAGAAGACTGTTTACTATATGGGAGAAAATTGCAAATCCAAGTCGTGATGGAAGAGATTCCGTCAAAAATACGAAGAAAAATCCGTGAACTGGCACGCAAACAGCAAACCAAAATACCCAATTAACAATTAAGGAACTGTACATAAAATCTTTCTGTCTTGTTGCTTGTTTATTTCTGTTTGTTATTGTCTAACTATAGATACGTTGTTAGTCTTTCTAAATCTGTCTTGCTTAAGTGGATTAATTATTAAAGAGAAGTGTTTGTGACTATTTTGCACGTACTGCACGTACGTGTACCACTACTGTGCATTCAAACAAGTATTTTCCTACTACTAGCTATTACCGAGGTAGGTGCATGGTGTCGGGTCGGGTTCACTAGTACACACAGACAGGCATTAGAACGCTCACACAGAACACAAATAGTTGAGCAGTTAAGGAAATAAAGTGTTTTCCTTGTTTCTTTTGACAAGACACGACTGTGGAGCTTTGGGCCCCAGTCGCTTTACCTTTTATGGGCCATTCGGACCACTCGTTGACGAAAAACAGTATTATATCTATAGACGCCGCCGCCACCACCATCAAAGGCAAGGGCACACGCGATATTACTCGTAGTATAAGATTTTAACGCGTTGATGCCAGGGAGAAATTTTGCCGCATCTAGAACAGGACATCACTGAATAGTACTTGAAGGCAAATACACTGACTGAGAGATCTTTCGGGCATCTCGTACTGCCATATATTTACTATACTCTCCTACATATGTACTTACTGCTACTAGTGAATTCATGCAGCAACGTCTTTTCGTCGTTGCTCTCAAGTGCTGAAGCGGAATAGAAACACGCTCTGTGCTTACAGCCTTACTACTGGTACACAGTCCACACGAAAAATTGCTGTAGTGTGGCGTGCTGTGTAGAGGGAAAACCCATGTGTGTACCTTTCAAGAATGTGTTGCAGTACAATCAGCTAAAACAGCCTTGTAGTAAAAGCCTAAGCTCCTTTTACGGGAATTTGCATTTTCGGTTGAGCTGGAAAAAAGTACATACATCTTCAAATTTCATTCTTTCCAATCATGTTGTTATTATGCATTATTAATTTTTTCTGTCTTTTTAAATACCAAAGTTCAATGTTAATTGTGTTAACTACTTGTATTCTGCAAATTAACCTTTAAAAAACTATAAAAGAGACAAGTGGGAGGAGCTAATCTTACTCGGGCTCTTCCATTCCATTTCAATCTCTTATAAAGGGAACCGCATAAAAAGAAAACTTATGGCGATAGGCTAAGGTTACTATTTAGCTGTTTAAATATATCGTTTACACGGGAAACCACTTGAAAGATACAGAACATTAAAGTTCATTCACTTGGAACTTTGTTGTACTTGGTGAGTTATTTATGTAATATCAATATTATGTTTATGAATAGATTTGATTGTGAGTAGTATGGGAAATAACAGAGTTTATTACAGGAATAGTCTAGGCATTTTCGGCTGTTTTAATTGATTGACTGCAGCATTCGTAGTAGTGGGGCAGTGCTAGGCAGTAGTACACAGTGGTGGTGGTAGTAGTAGCAGCTACAAGCCAGATGTTGTACTAGATTGTATGTGGTAGTACTCGAGTTCGTTTCAAACGTTGAGGACGTTGAAGTAATAGGAAAGTAAAACGGAAGGGAAAGACATGCGTACGAGCGTGATGACTTTTACTTGACTTTCTATCGAACACTCGCTTTCTCCTCGCGAGAGCCATTTGTACTCTCACTCACTTTCACCTCTTCTTCAGTTATTGATTCAAAAATAGAGTAGACATTAGATTAGTGGACTAAGGATTTATTCACTTTTAAGCTCCTTTGATATCCCTTAAGTGATTTATATATATTGCAGGGTCAGAGGCACAGTGTTCACAAACGTACACACATTGACAGACACAAAGGTGAATTGTTAAGAGAAAATGTTGTCAGGACTCACATCACAACTCGGTCAATCGATAGGACAACTGGGCGGGCTCATCGGAGCCAAAAAAGCTTCTCCGCAACAATCAGACGAAAATGACCCCGCTTGGGCACCCACAACCACCAACGCTGATGCAACAAATACTTCCTACGAAACGTCTTCAACAACGGCCCCCATGACACAGCAAAACTACACCACAGACAGTTGGAATTCAACTGGACAGGTCCAGGACAATTATGGAGTCTCCACGGGCATCGAGGGACAGGGCGCCCAGGGCGGACTCCCTGACGAAGTCGGAATGAGGTTAGTATTTTATTCCAACCGAAAATGAGAAACTAGGAAATCTTTTGCAATGTAAAATGAGAAAATAGCAGAAGTAAACAAAAAGCAGCAATCATAACTATGTGTATAAAAGGATGGATGTAATGGAGAGAAGTCAAAAGTCTCAGAAACCTATTTAAAATATAACAATCGAATGAACAGAGACTCCAAAATCAAGAGACCGAATTGAAAATAAAACATGGACACAAATTAAAATTTAATAAGTTGAAACTATACTATAGGATATATATAATATACTATAGTAGGAAACTAGGCAGAGAAAGGGTGCGGATTCGAAACGGAATAATACGAGAGAATGAGTACTAGAGCGAAGGAGAAAGTTAGCAAAGATGAAAATTAAGTCATACTAGTAAATCATAGAGTAATTTAAACTGAACGTCATAGGTAATCATACATAAATTAATAAAATTTAAAATTCAAATGGTTTTTTAAATCTAATTTTTCGTGCAATTTAAATAAGTAACCTATATTTACATTAACTGTTTAAATAATTGCCTAAATTGAAATTTGTATATTAATGGGGAGAATTTAAAATATTTTTCGAGAAAATTCAAATCCTTTAATTTTCCCCGACAATATACTAATTAAATTGCATTCCATAGCCATCGAATTTTGAATTAAGTAATAGACAAACTTAAAATGCGCAGGATTAATAGAGAAAGTGGATTGATAAATAAACTCATTATTAATGTTTGCTCATTTTATTTTGGAAAGACCACCACCCGGAAAACTGGATCACATTCCGCTAGTGTCTCAAGTGAAGTCTCTGGTGCAGCTAGCTCGTGGTGATTCAATAGCAGCGAAGCAGGTAAGAATTACCCCAAAAAATAGTAAATATGATTCATCAAAATTCCTGCTCCAGTTTCAGCCTCAACAGCAGTTCATGGATTTCTTCCAATTGCTTGTTATCCATACTGTGCAACATTTCATGCATTGCCTGCTTTGCTGTTGGTTTGTCTTTCATGGGTTCTTCAACATCTTCGTCGTACGGAAAAGTAATTTCAGGCTCGCGGCGGAACCATCTGTAAATCCAGTTAGTTTTTCCAATTTGGACTTTCTTTTTCAGGTAGTCGGCCAAGACTACTGTTGTTTTTATATACAGACTGAAACAAAGCAATCGTATGAAATTGATTCATTATTTCTTTCAGGCTGTTGACTAATTCTTCGTTAGTCCAGCGAGCTGTTTTGGTTGGCGGAGTCCCGCCTTCCTTAGCTTTCTTTACTAGTCTATCTATTTTCGATCTCGATACACCGAATTCACGCCAAGCCTCCCTATGGGACATTCCGGTGTGTACGCCGTTCATTGCTGCTTGTAGATTCTCATAGGAATACAACTCTGGTTTTTGTTCATTTTCTCTCGCATAGTTTTCGATTATCGTTATTTCTTCTACTTGCAACACATAAAATAATTGAAAGTGGCGTAACCACAAATTGAAATTGTGGGGGGGGGGGGGGGGGCAGGGGTAGGGAGATAGTACTTCTTAGGATTTGTTTGCTAACTTTAAAATCTATGTTTTTGATAACCAATTGCAAAACTTTTGCTCACAAACATTATTTTCCCTTTGTACGCAGACGCAAGAGAACTTTTCTCGCGGCACCCCAGGTGTGGCCCAAGTGCGAAGTATGATCGAGTCAGCAAGGGGCGATCAAGACGCCGCCACGAAAACCAAAGAGTATTTCTGGAAAAACTCGACATTGAGACACGTTGACAGTGTACCGGTTGTGGGTCATGTCAAAGGTGGCATTCATTACATACTGGGGGACAAGGAGAAGGGTGTTCAGATCATGCAAAACGCCTCATCAACGGTGGGCAACGTCATACCGAAAGCGGCAGGACTGTTGGGTCGCGGTGCCCCTCCAGGAGCGGACGTTGGAGTCCCACTCGATGAGACTGGTGCTCCACTCGGTGGCGAGGAGTACTACAATTACGAAGACTCATCTGGCGGCATGGACAGTGGCTCAAGATCAGTGGCCCAGACGGGAATGGGCGGTAGCGGTGGGGGCTACGAAGACTACGGACGCAGACCCCCCGAATCGAATAACTATTATCAGTAAATAAAATCATCATTCATCAATCAAAAACAGGTAATGGAGTTCCGCGTGATTATGGGCGGGGATTGTATGTTGAGAAAGAACAACATCAATAATAATAAACTTCGAAATCAACTGTAATACTAAACTACATTTAATGTCATATAAATATGTAAAATAACAGGTTATGTGAGTATCGACCTATTGCTGCGCATATGGTTCACTTCAGTAAAAACACACTACTAAAACTACTGTCTAGCAATATTCTCGAGAAAAAACCAACCAAGGTAAATATAAAAATGTGTATGTAGTAGACAAATTGTAGTAGATAAAATTATTATGAGATTCGTCCTACTTTATCGTAGTAAGTTGGTAAGTGAGCGTATTACGTAATTTGCAAATACATTCTAGTCAACTATCTCTGGTGTTGTCTTTGACACTTGCTTCCACAGTTCTTACTATACACGAGAAAGCGTAGCTGGCTGGCTATGACCTACATATTAAGTAAATTCGTTATATGTGAGAGAGTGAAAGCGATATTTGGCCGGATATCGCTTTCACTACTATTACATTACAACTACTTACCGCACGCGGAGAACGAGATGAGGGAAAAAACAAATCTCTTTCGTAGTGATAACTGCGACGAATAAAAGTTTCACGAGACTACACCAGCAGAGAGATATGTTATAATCGTTATAATAGATTCATAGGAATTCGCGATGCTTTGAAAATATAGGAAAATGGTTGGCGGGTATGTGAAAAGGAGAAGAGAAAGAAGGAAAGTATCTGAAGAGAAGCCTTATAGGTTTAAACCATAGTATTATAATTAAAAATATGATATGTACCAACTGTACAACGAATATAACAGAACTTGCCCCCCCCCCCCCCCAGTCAGGAGTAGACTATATCCATCACGTGTCTTTCATTTCTCGTTAAACGTATTCTCTATATATTGAATCAAATAGCAATAATAATTTGCTCACTATATTCAGATTACAGATTATATCAAATTATATAAGTAATAATTATTATGGTCAGTGGTTATTTTCATTGAAGAATTGTTGTCCGTGTATTGATGTAGATACTATATTATAAATTATACTAGTTGGTTAGTGGTTAAAAAAAGATGATCAATGTTGGTACACTATATACTTACTAATTTTAGATGTATTCTTGAACATATACTTCCATTCTATACACGTGACAATAATGTACAAGAATCTTTGCTGCTTCCGTTGTTGTTTGTTGTTGTTGATTCTTCTGAGAATAATTCATCAATTCTCTCTGTCGTCTTTGTTTCTTGTGCCGGCGCGGCTTTTAGTCCTATTGTAGTGTGTGGTGACGTGTACGCTCACGAAAACTACACTTTCTCTCACCCGAGAAGAAACTACATTTAGCCAACAAAAAAGTATTAAACGAAAGGACAGTGAGTACATTTTAGGTTTACTGAATATTTAGAGGAGTGAAACAAGCAAACGACAGACAGTTCAGAACTTGCCTTCTTCTTTGGAGAACAAAAGAGAGAGAAAAATATATTGTATCTATCCGATTGTGGGTTTGGAGAAAAGATAAATTATCGAGGATGATGGGAAATGTTGCACTGTGTAATTACAAGCTCGCCTTAGCAGATATTAATAAGTAATACGTCTATGACCTAAATAATATTAAACAATATACAACATATTATAATAGAATAACATAATCAATAAAACCCTAAATACATCAGAACATGTATGATTATAGGAAGACTACTAGTAAGACATAATAGCCAATACTGTAGTTCAATGTTTGGAGGTTAAATTTAAAATCTAATAAAAATGTGAAATAGATGAGTTAAAAAAAAGTAAAAATTACATGTATCGCTTTACAACTACTACTAAATATTATACAACAACAACATACAATATAATATATGTCACCACCATCATTATATGTAAAATTTAAAAAATACCAGAAGCCAAAACCAGTGCTAACAGTTACACTTGGTCCCTTGAATGCAATCGCCTGACAGTCAATCAAACCAACGCACCATTCTACTCCACGCTACTAAAATATATAAATATGATATCTCCTCTTCACCTTGAAAACTCCTTCGAATCTAATATTCACCTCTGTGTCACTATAATAAACTAAAATACACAGATATAATCTCGCTGAAAATGATACATATTATGTACCTTCCTGTGTCATACGGAACAATACCATAGAAGCTTATTTATTACAATGTATTACCTGTAGCCTTCCCCTTTTAATTTTTCGTCTCTGGTTAATTGTTATTTATGGCAAATTTTAGTTAAAAATTCAAAAAAATTATCGACCTAATATTTAAAACTAATATTTTGTAGGTTCCCCTAAATTTATTCGTTGGAAAAATTACTAAAAGAATTTAATTGTTTTTCATATAGTATATCTATTCTATTAACCAACCGTTGTTGTGAATAATGAGAATTTAAGTTTTGTGTATTTAACGTACTACAGCACAACACATACATATATCGCTTAAAAACTGTTTAGGATAACGAACAAAAATAAGGAGAGTAAACGTTTAAAGCTGTGTGAAAACTCGACGTTTTGTCATCCGCCAGTTAATTATTATTCCTGTCTGGTAAAAATAACTGAATATCGTTTCTTACTACATCTTGCTTAGCATTGTAATTGTTTCATCTGTGTATCTTCCTTTGGAATACGATTACGTGCGAGTGGCAGAAAACCAACTGAATCCCATTAAACATAATGTATTTGCATAGAAAGACATGGCGATTCTCATTCTTCTCATATTTGCATTATTTATCGTCGTTCATCGTCGTTCATCGTGCACAAAATACATAGTGAAAGGAAAGCGAAAGTCGAGTGTATCTTTCGCCTTGTGTGCATCTGAGAGAAAGTCATAACAGGCCTTGATGGCCAGATAGAGGAATCGAATCTAAATTTATCACTCACAAGACAGGTGGAACTGTTAGAGTGAATCTCTACAATTTGTAGGTGTACATTCTGTTTCTGCGAATTGTATTGACTATGCCTACTCTACGTAGACGTTTTCACCACTTTCACCACTTTCACCTGAGCAGTGTTAAGGACAACTCGACTATTAGAACAATTCTCGACTTACTTACTCTCCACTATCTCTCAATGTACACTTTTATTGCGCATTGATACCTTGTTTCGCGCGACTTTTAAATCTGTTGTTGCATGCAATCTTTCCATATAGATAATGAACGTGAAATTTTAGTTTTTTTAGTGAGAGATTGAATGAAACACGCAAAAGTTTGTTCTACTGATACAAATTCAGATGGATCTACAATGGGGCAAATTAACGTTCTTAAATCCCCTTATAAAGGAAACAATTACATCGTTTGGTATGCTTTGCTAACTAATTTACATTTATTGGGCATTGGATGTTGGATGAGCCATGAGCTCGTGGAGAATGTTTGTATCTATTTTTATTCTGTAGGGTTCGAAAGAATGACACCGGTGCAGGCAGCTTGCATTCCAGCAATGTGCAATTATAAGGATGTTGCCGCAGAGGTAAATCATTGCGACTAAATTTTATCTTGTCACAATTGACAATTCACAACTGTCAGCATTGTAATTTGGATTCTTATCTAGGCTAATATTTTATGATTTCAGGCAGTTACGGGAAGTGGGAAAACTTTGGCCTTTCTTGTACCCACGCTGCAAATTTTACTGCGAAGAGATGCCCAATGGAAGAAACATGAAGTAGGTGCAGTTGTAATTGCTCCGACTCGGGAATTGGCAATTCAGATACACGAAGTTCTTTCAGAGTTTCTAAAGAGAATCAGTGGTCTGACGACGTTGCTGTTCATTGGAGGAACATCAATACAAACGGATCTGGAGAATTTCATAAAAAAGGGTGCCAACATAATAATTGGGACACCGGGTCGTCTGGAGGACCTGCTTTTACGAAAGGAAGATTCTCGAATTGCAGCGGCAATGAAATATCTAGAGGTGTTAATTCTCGATGAAGCCGACTGTCTCCTTAGTCTTGGTTTCGAATTAAGTCTTAATACAATTCTTCAAATGCTCCCAAAGCAAAGACGCACAGGATTATTCTCAGCAACTCAAACGACCGAAGTTCTTAAGTTGATTCGAGCCGGACTGAGAAATCCCATTTCAGTCGTAGTCAGGGAAAATGAACAGAACGGGCTGAGAACTCCAGCAAGTCTAGAAAATTTCTTTTGTGTTGTCGAACCGAATTTAAAACTCCGATTCCTTATCAATTTTATCAAGCGGCAAAAACAGAAGAAGATTCTGGTTTTCTTCTCAACGTGTGCCTGTGTTGACTACTTTTCGAATTTGCTCCAGCGTCTAATTAAAAACGTGACAACTCTTTCCATTCATGGGAAAATGAAGGAAAATGCCAGATTTTCAATTTTTGACAAATTCCGAAATTTAAACATGGGAATCCTGTGTTGCACCGATGTCATGGCTCGAGGCATTGACATTACCAAAAGAATACATTGGGTTGTTCAATTTGATCCTCCGTCAAATCCAGCTGCTTTTGTTCATCGTTCAGGCCGCACTGCTAGAAATGGGGACGAGGGGAACGCCCTATTAATTTTGCAGCCTTCAGAAGTGGACTACATTAAATTTATCCAATTAAATCAAAAGGTTACTCTTGAATTGATGGATGTGGGGGATTGCGTTGTTGAAGAGAAGGGGGACACACTTTTCAACAGAATTCGGCAATTTCAACTAAAGGATAGATCAGTTTATGACAAAGCCATGCGCGCTTTTGTTTCCTACTACAAAGCATATTCTAAATATGAATGCAGTCTTATTCTAAGAATTAAAGATTTGCAATTAGGTTTCGTCGCACAGTGTTTTGGACTGATTAAGTTTCCAAAGATGTCTGAACTTTGGGGGAAGACACCAGAAGGATTCGAGGAGCTAGATACTGATATTAATCAAATTCCGTATAAAGATAAGCAAAAAGAAAAATCTCGAAAGAGAAAATTGGAGGAGTTTCAAGAAACTGGGAAATGGCCCGAGCCAAAGGGAATGAAAAAGAAGAAGGGACTGGACACAATACCGTGGTCACAAGCGAAAAACAAGAAGGCCAGAAAACGAGAAAAAATTATCAGCAAAAAGGTAAAGAACAATGCTTTGACTGAGCAAGAGATTCAACAAATGGAAAAGTCTAATGCACACCTGAAGAATAAAAAGAAGCTGAAAAATACTACTGAATAAGTAATTTTTTTTATGAATTTATTTATTGTGTGCTGTTATACCAAGTTTTATTATTTACGGCACTTTTCTTGAATGTACTCCAATGACATCTGATTTGATTAATAAATTCTAACTTGTGGAATAAAATACTTTGTATCTTTTGCATTCGGAGGACGGTGACTTGAGAATACCTGAATTTATTTACTGGGACAAAGAACACTCATTCAAATTACAAAGGTAGAATAATTTTCACAGTGCAAGTAAACATTGATATAAAGCCCTAAAAAGTCGACATTAATAATTAATGCGAAATATAAATTAACATTATACAAATAATGGTAATAATAATAAATCCAGCGTAACAATAAACTTCAATCGCCTTAAAATACTTGAGTAAATATACTCGGTATGCACCAACAATGCACTTTTTAACATAGTTGCCTAAGAACTTTGAATCTATTTGAGATCTTAGAACTAAGTCAGTTAACGACCATTTTTTAACCATTGATGTATCATCTAGCCAGTGTTGTGCTACAGAGCACTGCTAAATTCTACGAAACTTGTACCTTAAACTTTCTTACACTGTTGTGTTCAAAGTGTTCAAGTGTAGTACAAAATAGTTCATGCATATAATAATTCAATTGTTAAATTTCGAATATATTGTCTGAATTGTTAATAACTTGAAGCTTGTAATCGCAAGAATTGTATACAATTAAAAAAATTATTAATTAGAGGTTTTAGCAATAGCTGGCTGTTTACAAGAGACGAACACAAAAACTGTTGTGAAAGAGTATTCTAGCTTATTTGGTTTTTTCGGGTTGGGAGGTGTGGATTCGTTCCCGGGAACGTATTCGTGAAAGAACTCGCCGCCCGTAAAAGACCCCACGAGACAAGTTTTGGGGAAATGTTTGCGAAATAACGTGCATTCTACGTGAGAGTCTCGATGCATATTGTAACCTCTTCCGTTGCAAGCAAACATGAAGGCGAAACTGCCATTCTCCTCCAGCTTGGCATTTTTTATCTAAAAACACAATGTATTTATATAAGGATTTAAAAAGGTTGTTAGTACTAATACTAACGATTAGACAATGAATAAAATACCTTGAGTAGATTTTCTTCATTTCTAGAGGTAATTTTTCTGTCTCGCAAAGCAACAGAAGCAACACTGACATTTTCATCGCCACAAATCAAAAGAATTTTTGCTAGTACAGGATTTCGGCTCGTTTCCGTCGATATAATTTTGTGTTGCTCACCACCACCAACAGCAACATTGGGATGTTTTCTTGAAACAACCAGTAAATTAGTCACAATTGATCCCATGCACCAACATTTAATAATATAAAGTATATAGTTACTACTTACTGTAAATAAAAACAAATTGCTTTTAAAATGGACGACTTGTAAAAATCTCGGTTGTACGTGTGCGAAATCAATATAATTCCTTTGACATTATCTTCAGGTGTGATTTGTAGGATATCTTCGCAGTTTTCAGCAGTAACCTAAAACATTTGTCAAAGATTATAGCTAAAATTTAAATAAAAATAACTGTATTGGTAAAAGGACTTACATTACTAGTTACACAACTAGGTAATTTATTTATTACATTTATTGCGGAAACAATTTTCAATTTGTCTATGGTACACTCTTTAATGCGAAATCCAGGTATTTTCGGTACAGCCAGACAACTAATCATGGGCAAAGAATCGCTTTCAACCTCCACTGAATTGAAGTCACCGGGAATAGTCGCAGTAACTCCGTAGCCTATGCTACCGACAATTGGAACTGCTCCTCCAACTATGTTATCCAAGTCGTCTAAAAAAAATCATAGTTTTTAGTTAATAGTCTGCTTAATTGTGATTTGTGCATAGTAAATAAACAGCAAGTGTCAATTGGCGCACCTTGGTCTGTAATATAAACATTCAGACACATGGTCCCAAAACAAATGACCATTTGAATTTCACTTTTTTCAGCATGAATGGCCTTCTTGACAACATTTTTCAAATTTGGGACGAAATAATCGAGTTCCACGTCATTTATTAAATTGTCTGGATTTGGAAAGCCAGACATTTCCTCGTTAGTACAAGAACTAAAATATAGAAGAGTTACTACTTAGTGTCCCACCGTTTGTATGAATTTAATTAATTAATTTTTTATATATGAAACATATTGTATTTTGATTGATTATCACGTCGTAGTTTCATTCAATTTTATGTTTGAATTAAATCTAAAGTGCGTGCGTAATGCTTTTGTCAAAGTGCAGTACAATGTTCAGTACGCAAATTTGAACTTAAGATCGATACTCACAAAATTTGCATATGTTTGAAATCATACGATGAGCTTACGCATGCGTTTGTGTTACCTCTTTGTTTTGATTGTTTATAAATACCATTTGTGTTTCAATTGTACAACCTGCTTCATAATTCACCAAGTGTCAGTGTCAGGATTTTTATCATTTGAAAGCACCATGTCAGAAGAACCGGGCCCATCGATTAAGAGGACCGAAAGTGCAGTCTAAGAAGAAAACCGAAGATTGCAAGCTTATAATTGAAGGAGGTGTTGGACATCGTCGAAAATGTGGTTCTTTTGGAAGATGAGGAGGAATATGAGGCCTGGAAGGTCAGGAAAATTTGGGAGGTAATTTTGGATACATAGACAAGATTTCGGAGGTTTTGCGTGAAATGCTGCCCTACATGCCTGAGGTCATCCAAAATCACGCCAGAAAGTTTCAAAATTTAAAGGACAAGATCTCGTGGATGCTCTTAAGGCGGGCGGAGACAGATGTCTCGATTGATTAAATTGTTTCTGAGTGACCACAAGTTGCTTATTATTATGTACTTTTGATATACTCACGGTAATATAAATTGTTACGAAAGTACGATGAAAATTGAGTTATGTGTAAAACCTTACCCCATGAAATTTCGCACTTCAACGGAAAGACTTAGAATACCACAATGCTCAGGGAAATTTTGCATAAAATTAAAGTACTCGACAGCTTCTGTTGTATGTGGAAAATAGGGATGATATAATATTGAAAAACATTTATTCTTTCGGTGTTTTCGAACATTGCGAGCAGCTTCCGACCAAATTTTGCAGACCTGTGCTGATCGAAGAAGGTCGACTGCCGCCAATTTTTCGAAAATATTCTTCAGTATAACATATTGTTTCGTAAACAGTGGTGGGAGGATTTCTTCTTCTGGGTCATCACGATCTTCATTGGTGGGAGTGGGGGCGACCGCAAGTTTTTTCCCAGTCAAATTCTTCAGCATTTTCGATTTTTATTCTTATAATTACGGTTTTTGTATTTCAAATGTGCTCCCCTTTTCACAGATGCTGGTTATCAAATTCAATTTCCGTTTTTATCCGGTCTTTGTAGCAGTAATTTAATTTTCAATTAAGTTACACTAGTGAAAGACGAATGGTCAAAGTATTGTTGATTTATATTTGAACGACTGGATCCTCTGAAAAAAAAACATTATTATGTTATGTTTGGTTATGCCTGTTATGCCTTGCAAATCAAATTGGTAATACCTACTACTACTACTACCAATTGCTTTGCTACTTTTTAGAATTATGCACACAGATGCATTTAAAGTATTATTACTATTATACGTTTACTACGGTGGGGTTTTCCACATTGTTTTCAAAAATGTTGTTGTCACACATGGCATCCTTTATTTTCAATTAATATCGTAATGTAAGATGTTATTATATGTTATTCAAAACAATTACCTTTAATAATAACATAATAACGTTCCACTCAGCTGGCTGACAGCCTCTTCACAGTACAGGCTTCTTTTCTTCGGTTGTTTGTAATTTGGAGGACTCTGCCGAAAGGAGTAGATAGTGTAACTTACACTGTGTAAGTTGTTCACGGCAGCTTTTTGCAAAATATTTATAAAGCTTGCCTGTGTAGTTGTGTAGTCGATAGTCCCGTATATATCGGTTGTCGGTAGGGCTGCGATGCGAAAGCGATTTACGCGATATATTTATATGTGCTTGATACACACGAGCACACGACAGACGACACACACATGTGCATGTCTGAGATACACGCATAATAGATGAAAAGAATTTGCAAATTGCAATCCACAATTTTAAATTGTGGATTCTTTTCCTAAACCAGCCAGAACCAGTCTAATGATTTGATTTAGTAGATTCAACGATATTCCTTCAGACCGTAATTTGAATTTATTCATGTAAAATTGGAAAAATTACTCTTCACGAAAGAGTCTTTAGTACTCCAGTTAAAAAATTTAAGTTTAGTAATACGAATAAAATGTAGGAACAAGGGTGGATCCAGCATGAGGTTTAAGTGTTCAACCCCCCTTGAAATTTGGTTAAATGTAACCACTAGATGTAATTCAGTTTTGCAAAACGGCTAAATTTTTCGCGTCGGCTTTTTTTTGCAAACTGCATGTATGAGAGTAGTACAGAATTCACATACAATTTACGTTCTTTCCTTCCAAAATGTGATTCATGCATAGATGCCCACTTTGTATCCAACCAGCCAACCAGCGAATTTCTGTCAACCCAACCAACCAACGATTTTTTGTCCAACCACCAACTAGTCAACCGCCAACCGAAGAAATTCTATCAAACCGCCAACCACCCAACCTTGCAACCGGTGGGGTAGACCAATTTGGCGGTTGGATCCAACCGGTTGGTGTGCCTCTATGTACTCATTCTATGCACTCTATTCATGTACTCATTCTAGGTGAATTTGTCCTAAATTTTTTTAGATAAAAAAAGCTTGTAGTTTTTTGTCGTATTTTGAACATAAAATTGTAATCTGACAAACCCCTCGTACTACGTACATCTTGTAAAAAAAAGCCCAAAAGACCAAAAATTTTGCGTTTTTGGCCAAATCGAATTTTATCCTGCTGGATCCTATCCTTTAGCTGGAATATGAAAAACTGGGGAAGTGGAAATGGGGCCACCTTCTTCCACTTTTGTGCGTCCTTTCTGCAGTTGTGGAGCTTTCAGGTAAATTTTTGATAAAAAATGCGTTTTTGGCCAAATCGAATTATATCCATTTCGTAGCTATATTTCGAGTGGAGAGGGGTTGAAAATCTAAAACCCCATGCGGATTCGCCCTGCCGCCTGCCGTGTCCATAATGATATCGAGCACAATCTTACGCAAAAGGATTTACTAACAAATTTATGAGAAATGAAATATAAAACAAAGACCTGCATTATTATATGAAACGGTAATTGAAATATGAAAAACTGGGGAAGTGGAAATGGGGCCACCTTCTTCCACTTTTGTGCGTCCTTTCTGCAGTTGTGGAGCTTTCAGGTAAATTTTTGATAAAAAATAGCTGGAATATGAAAAACTGGGGAAGTGGAAATGGGGCCACCTTCTTCCACTTTTGTGCGTCCTTTCTGCAGTTGTGGAGCTTTCAGGTAAATTTTTGATAAAAAATTTTCTCTGAAGGAGCAAAATGCCCATGCAGTGCGCATGTGCACGCAAACGCATACAACAAAGAAACAAATATATTATGATTAAATTATAATATTGTTTAAACGTTTTCAATTTATATTTATTCATTTATTTATAACTTTCGAATTGATTTATTACTCAAGCCTCATCAATATTTTAGGTAGAATCTGAGTAGGGTATAGATAATTTGATCAAAAAAGAACAAGAGTAGTAATTACAATTTTTGTCATATTTACGATTAATAATAATAATAATGGAATAATTCAGCTCCTGTCACATACTGGCATTGGGTGATTAAGTGTTACATTTGAAAATTGAGAATTTGTTAATATCTTTTTAAGTTAAGTTTGTATCAGTCAACAAGAATTTCACACGTACATGTAATACCTACATGACAATATCCGTACGCAATACAACTGTAATAATACAAAGGACATTGTCGTTGTCATTAAATAAGAAAACTATGCATTGTCATAATATATATTATAAGAAATTAAGTTATAACCACTAATTATGTAAGTATACAGGTAAGGTATACATTTATGATACAACACATAGAATGCAAGAATCACACGTCACCAGATCACGTAACTTTACAACAAACAGTAGTAACATATTTTCACTGATAAACGACAGCCAGTCTACCACTCACACACACTCACGTATTTACAATTGACATAATTCATCATTTACGACAAAAAGTGAAATAATTCGGTCTTAGTGGACATCAAAAAAAGTTTGACGACGGAGAGATGTCATATGAAAGTACACAATAGATTCACCTTTGACCTTTAATCATCGTCTTCATCACAACCACCACAAACAGGTACGACATACACAAAGAACGTACATAATGAAATAAAACAAAAATTAAAACCATCGTCATGAATGAATGAAGAAAACAAATTCGAGAAGAGTTCTGTTTCAGTATAGTAGTGTTATGTAATTAGTGATAATATTAGGTTATTTATTATAGTAGTAAGTAATACGTGTTAGCTACAGCTTATAAAGTATAAGATTACAACGAGCTTTCCATTTAAAGATAAGCTTCTAATAGCCTCGTGGCTTGGCTTCCGTCCAAGTTCCTCCGTCATTACAAGACACCGGAAGTTTCTCATGATCATTATTATATAGCAATAATTGATAATACATACTTAATACTTCATTTGTATACAGAGAAAAAAATTCAGTCTTGCACATGCATTCCTTTTAAGTACCACTACTATATGTGTAAAAGTACAATCATCATCATTATTATTACTCCTAACTAACTATTATTATATTATATAATATATGACACAAATTATGAACATTTAATTTAAAAACGAAATTTTCCCTTTCGTTTCTTTCGTTACAATTACAATTATCATTTTGGCTCTTTTGTCTTTGCAATCTTTCTTTTATATTATACAAAAATTTATTTATAAATTTATTATTTAGACTTTTAAAAATTCTTTAAGATTATTTCCAATCGTATTTCTATTTACTATTTTCAGGTGTCCATTGGGGCGGACTCTCTCGGAATTTCCGGTTCGTTGTCAGCCGGCGTCTCGTGTTCCAGCTCCTCCTCTGCGTCGTCTTCTAACGAGCAGTTGGAACATCTACATCACAAAATCACAAGTTTTTTTTTAGAAATATTTTCTACCTACTAGCTGGCTACCACACAACAATTACATAATTTCTGTGTAAGCGTCTCAATCAGTGGTGCTGCTCACCTGCTCTCATCAATTCCATAATTGATACACGTCCGGCCGATACACTCACAGCAGCCGTCATGAAACCAGCGGAAGTAAGACGAGCCCATGGAATGACATGAGTTTTTACACTTGTTCAATGGCATGCATTGTGACATGTAAGCCACTGTACAGTTCACAGTGACCACTTCCTTGTTTGGATCTATCGTGATTGTTCCTTCAGCCACGGCTGCAATGCAAACAACCCACAATGGAAAATATTAAAATCAATCCACATTTGGACACAAAGAATGCTTTAATTGCACACACATACACAGAGTGACCTCTCTTCATGTATGCAGAATAAGAATAGAAAACTTACTGAAAACGCTATTGGACGGAGTTTCAGCTTTCGGTTGAAACCAAGCTGGGTCAATGTCAATGGGGAAAGTGAAGGTGGACCAACGCCCTTGAATATCCTTCTCATCCGTCAAAATGTTAAACAAATCTGGCATTGGTTCCTTTAAGTCGCCCACTTGGCTGTGCATCATCACATGATGAGATGCATTCGGCTTTGGACATAATTCTGTAAAGGTACGGGAAAAAATCCTTCAATAATTCCACATTTAATTTAATTTTCACAACAAAGAAGGCCTATAAACAGGAAATAACACGGCTTTTCGTTATAATTGTGGGATTCTTACCGACGCAGGAGCAGCACTCGTCGTACAGATAATCAAGACATCTAAAACATTCTCTGCAGCAACTACAATTCCTCAGTTCACATTTACAGGATTGTGTGAGTGTGCATTTGGAGACAATACTTGCGCACACGGCTTCATTACACGAGTTGACTATGTTCACGGTGGTGGCCAGCATGAAGAGGGCCGTTGTCAGGACCATTGCTCCCGCAATCGTCAACGGTAGTCCACGTTGTCGCATTTTCTATGATTTGTGTCTGTGGAACAGAGACAGAGGACAAGAATAGTAGACAAAAATATTTCACTAGAGTCACAAGAAAAATTGTTTCCTTCCTTCACTCAAAAATAAAAGTATCCTCCGCTGTCCATTCACTTATATGACACAGACAGAAGCTTATTTAACCAGAGTTATTATCAGTCTATATATACACGGTCGTGCACAATGGAATTTTCAGAGGACCAGGACACTTAAGGGAAACACAGCGAGCGAAGCAAGTTAAAGAGAGCGAGCGAGTGAGAGAGAGAGAGAGAGCAGCGACAAGAAAACAATAACAAGAGCACAAGTATTTCATAGAAAAGTTGGGAAAGGCTGAAAAAGTGCTGTGCGAACGGAATAATAGAAAAGAATGGAGAAAAAGAATCGTCTGAAAAGAATTATGAGTGTGAGTGAGTGAGGAGAGTACGTAAAAAAGCACAATGAATCTTTCTGCTTCATCTGACTGTGTGGCACCTGTCCGTCTCGCATTACCAAGTGAGCACAGGGTGTCCCTAAATCCTCAAGTACCCCCTAAGCGAACTGTGTGTGTGTCTGTGTGTGCTATGTGTTCGAAGCCCAAGGAATTTATTGCTTATATCTGCCAGCCAAATCTATTATTATCTCTCATGAAGCATAACTCATCACTCATCCCTGCTAGTTTTTATGAGTATACTGGCTTCCCCACTGCCACCAATGCCACCATTGCATTCGGGAAGCCTGTATCGTAGCCTCTACGCTCTTAAATAGAAAACCCTGTAGCTTTTATACCTTTGCACCTAATTGTAATAAGACGATGTTATATTATCTCTCTGTGGCTCGCTCGCTTATCGTCGTCTCCCTATATATCTTCATTACCCACTACTTATACTATTATGACGATCGCATCGCATGGAAAATATTTCTGGTTGAATTGACTTGACTTGACTCTCGCGATCGTGTTGCTGGATATTAGCTGTAGACGAACAACAAGAAGAAGAAGATATCTATATGTTATTTCATCTGATATCTGTTGTGCACTCTTAATAATAATAAGCAGCAATAATATGCATGTGTATCTGATTGAGGGAGTGAATTGAATTGAGTGGATTGGCTTGGATTCGATTCGATGCAGCTATTCCTTTCAGTGTTATCTCGTATACTACCAAATGTATATTTATCTAGTGTATATGTACCTACATTAATATATATAGAATAATACGTAGTATGTACATATATGTGTAGTCCATTATTTCCATTGTGTGTTGAGAGGGTGCAGGTGTTGAGATTGAATTTTCTGTGTGAGATGTTGTCTATGGGACGACTCTCTCGTTGTTGATGAACAGGCACATGCACAGATACAAGTAGACAAGACACAGAGGAATATTTCATATCATAATATCACATCACATATTGTAGTAGTTGTAATAATATTATATCTAATCTAGCAAAGAGGCAGAAAGCACAAGGTCAAGAAGACGTTCAAGAAGTTGCAAAGATGTAATTATGATGAATCCAAGAGATGAAGTTGAAGGTATTCTCTATCTCTATATATACATGTTGTATGTATGTATATATGCAGTGTGTGGAATCCTATCTGTAGATTCCTATTGTGCACACGAACAAATGTGTGCGCGGAGACCATAGGCCATTCCATTGGATAAAGAAACTGTAGTATATAGAGAAGAGAGCGAAGCCAGTCCAGGCAATTAGGTAATGCAAGACACTGGCATCATGTCATGACATGGTATATTCCGTGCCTTGCCTTTTTCTTCCACAACAAGTGGCTCCTACAGCTTCTCCTTCCACTACCATCCCCACCACCACCACCATCACCACCACTTACTATGTATATACATTCTAGCCATTTTATCCAACAACAGTTCACTTCTTCACTATATTATACCTATTATATCCTCTATGATATAAAATACTTTAGAACAGAAGAAGTCGAGTGTTGATTCTTTTATTCCTCTTCATCATCATCATCATCATCATCTTTTGCTGGTCGACCATCTTCTTCCAGTTTCCATACCATTCCTCACTCACTCACTCACTCACTCGCCCATAATTCCAATTCAATTCCACATCTCTTCTCACTACTACTTACAACGAATGCAAATAAGTTCCACTCCTCCGACCCATTCAACGCAAGTCAAGTCAACCACAGAAAAATCATAATATCCATCCTGATGAATTCTTGATTTGATTGCTTCCATGTTGTAGTAGCAGGTAGTTATGTAGAGGTGCATCCCCTTGGTACTTTATAGTATTCTCCATAATACAGGATGCCACTACCACGCCACAACGAAACGATGCAAAAATATTATGTCTAATTCCCCTTACGTGTATTCCTGTGAAATTCCCTACAAAAAACGACAATGACGATGATGCATTCATGTCAGAGAATGCCGATTGTTCTACACTATTCAACCTACTATTGCTACAATCCTATATTAAATCACGAATGTGCATTCTTTTTCGGTCAAAAAACAATCAACCAGTAAATATCCTCTATTTCACTCTCGATTTTCGATCCATATAAAAATGCATCTTTATTACATCTTTATACATGCGTGAGTGTTCAAGTAGTGCGTGCCATCACCACCTCCGAGTTTCCCCTTCCGAGGAAACTTTATCGATTTTATGGGCGCTCATTTTATTGTTATAAAAGTATGTAAGGGACATGTTAATTTGAAATCGGCATGACTAATGTGTGCACACAGTTTCTATTTACAAAGTGTTTATGTGATTTTGATGTTGTGTGCCGGGCAGGGTGCTGTTTAATGTTTAAATTGCGTAGAGTGAGCGGCGGAGACAGCATGGAGACAGGACACCAGTGGAGTGCAGTGGAGAGCGTATATAAAGAGATGGAGATGAGGTGAGTAGTACTAGTAACAGTAGCAGCAACGCAATGTAATGGTAATAGCAATAATTTAATGTGGCGAGCAGTGGATGGACGCCGTGGAGACTCAAGGAGTTAGAGACTCATTGACGCCTCTCTCCAGAGAGAGACAGACATAGAGAGAGAGAAGCTTGTAGTAGTAGACAGAAGGCTATAGGCCATACCAGACCAAAGCACAAGACAAAACAAAGTTCAGTTCAGCTCTCTCGAAACGAAGAACAAGAAGAAGAAGAGAAGAGAAGTGAACCAGCCGAGGTAGACCAGGCCACATACATACCTGCTCCTCTCTGTCTCTCTCTCTCTCTCTCTGTGTTCTGTGTGTAGACCAGACGTAGCTCCTCCACAATGCAATCCATACATAAATATAGAATTACAGAGAGAGATGAGATGGGGCTGCTGCTGGCGTTCTCGAAGAAGAAGAGACGGAGACGACGGACGCCACTACCGACCACGGAGACGGCATGGCGCCTTACCAACTCCTCCACTATACACACACACAGAGAGAATGTTCTTCTGCTGTTCCTACTACTTAACTTACTTCGCTCACTTCACTTGTGTGCTCTCTTCATTTCACTCTGTGTCTTGTCTTCACTTGACTTGTCGTCATTATCTTTTTGATATCAGATTAAACAGCAGAGGAGACTCATTATCCATTCTGGTGATGGTGGAAGACAATGCTCTGTTGTGGTGAGACTGTGTGGACTCTGGAGGAATTGAATTGACTCGTTCTTTCCTTTTACTTGGCTCACTATCTCCTTGTGTACACAACTCTCGTTGATTTCTATCTAATTAATGCCATTCACCACCACCACCACCACACCAACACATTAGACCACTTACTTATTTACTACATGTGTGTACATGTGTGTATGTGCATCTGTCGGATAATGCACGATTACCCACTACCATTATCTCCTTTTCTCTGTATATAGAATATAGGCACATGCATACACTAATGCACATAAAGTTTTACGACAATGACATTGTGCATGACATGATATGACACTATACATATACACTGTGTAAAAGCCAACACCACTAAAATACATGTTTTCCACCACACGAGACTACTGTTCAGGCCATTAGATACATCTTTTATACACTATATAATATGCACTATCTTCCATTCATATCACATTGTTTGTGTGTGTGAGTGCATAGTAGGTAGTCTTAGAGAATTCACATGGCTTTATTGAGAGATTTACTCACGATGCTCACATAAAATCCCTCGTACAGTGCTCGTCGTCCTGTAAAAGTAGTCTTCAACCAATTTGGATTTTTCTCGCTTTTAATTTATGCAGTCATTGGAGAAGAAAATGATGATGGTGTTTATCGCAGTACAAATCTCTCTGATTCTGTCTGCTGTTGTGCACACGTACAGAGGTTTTTACTATTTGCATTACTATTGTACTGTGCTAAAAAGGTGGTTTGTTATTTGTTCGTATAGTATTTGCCCTAGAATCTGGTTTTATCTGGATAGGTCCAGTCGAGAACTCGACAAGTCGCACAATTATTCCCCCGGTAGACAAAGATAATCAAAACAACAGGACAGCATGACAAGTGAAGAGTGCGAAGGCAGAGAATCAAAAGAAACAACGCAGAAACCGTTCAGTTGTCACTTGTGTGTGGTGGACTGTGCCAAACGTGTTTCTCCTTAACAAATAAAACAACAATGGCTCGAGACAGAAAATCCTAATAATAACTCAGCGTCATCCCTTTGCTATGCGATTCATTTAATAAGTTTGCCTCTACTACTATTTAATAACTATTAGCCATAGGCCACATTCTGTATATCTAACGGCCAATTAGCAATTGTTTTATGGGAATTCTGCGCGATGACTAATAAAATTGTCTTTTTATCTTCTGACCCCTCTAATAACAAGCACAAACAGAAGAGGATAAACACCTGGTGGTGCATACTTCTGTGAGACAGTGTGCAATAAATCTTGGAAAATCTCTGGGTTCACATTCACACAAGAATTGAAGAATAAGGTAGTTCCTATGTAGTATCTGTATAGGTACTCTTTTGTAAAGGACTCTCAGAGAGAGAGAGAGAGAGAGAGAGAGAAAGAGAAGAATTTGCATGGCCCAAAGGAAATTTGATGTGTAGGGAGGAAATGTACTTGTAATTACACATGACGGAAAATGAATCCATCATTGTTCAGTTCAGAGCAAGAGAGAGAAGGAGAGATACTCACCTGTGAGAGGAGAATCGTAGGAATAAATGAGTCAAGTTGGTTGTTGTGGGGTGACCTGTAGTTTCACTGTGTGAGTGTGTGTGTGAGAATTCTGTGGGCTCTCTTCTCCGACTCCAAAGATAAACTGCGTGAATTTCAGCAGGCACAAATACTGTGAGTTCTCGTTGATGATGGTATTTTATAAGCAGCGGATAATAATAATTGGTGGTGTTCCTTCGAAAAGATACAAGAAGTCATATCACTTCACCCCTTGATTACGCTACTCTTTCCTCGTCTCGTCGCGTCCTTCTTTTTCTCTTGTCACGTCACTCACTCTTCTTCACTCAGATTTTCAGAGAAGAGCAACACGCTTCGGAGAACAACTTGCACATTCACCAGCCAACTTGCTAGAAAACTGAACTCGCTCACGTTTTCTTCCTCTCACTACTCGCTCTGTATGAGAAGACAAGCACCTCAGCGCTCTCCGCTTCTTCTTGTTCGCGTCTTCATCCAATTCCAATAAGTGTTATTATTATGTGAACAACGAACGTTGAATTAAACTGCAACTTGATCAACAACAAGCTTTACCTACTAGCACAACCTGCGCTCCACCGCTTCTGATCTATGATTATGAGATGCTCACGTAGTTAAAAAAAACACAACTGGTATTCCAGAAGAAATCGAATCTCTATCGATATGTCGTAATAATTATAACGTTGCTCCACTCTCTGTGTAGTAAGAATGTAATACTGCGTATACGTGTAAAACCGTATATTGGTAGTAGACGCAGGCGATTCTCGTGCAAAACAGATTACGTGTTTAATAGTATAATGTCTTTTAAGTAAAAAAAAACACACAGCTCTTCTTATGTACTCTGTGTAAAAGGCACACAGTGGGCTGTGAGAGAGAGAGGACAGGACACGGTGTTGTGATGTTGCTGAGCTCTAGCACCAAATCGACTGCACGTCCAAAAGAACACTGACTGACTTGACTTGAGTCGCGTTGAGTTGACGTAAGTTCTTGATGCGAAAAGAATTCTCCTTGTTCATATCATTAACACCACCACCACTGCACTCTCAGTGTCTATGCTATCTTGTACATTTTATATAGCGATATCAGCAGCAGAAGAGTATCATCATCCCCATCATCGGTGTAGGTCAAGTGAGGCACATCTCTCTCTCTCTCTCTCTCTCACTCTTCTAGAAAGATGAATGAAACGAATGAGTCAAGTCAATTCAGCTGCCCCCACACGTATACAAAACACACGGACAGAGAAGAGACGGCCAGTTACTTGTTAGTAGTTAAAGGCGAGAGACGACCACAGAGAAGAAGAAGAATGAATGAATTTCACGCAAAAATATCTCGTGTTTAGTGTACGTACTACTTGTAGTAGTGTGTGTATGTAGAAACAGAATGCAAGCTGGAGGAATTCAAATCAACTGGTAATTTACAAATGCTTCTTGCTTAACAGCTTCACACACGAGAAGAAGAACAGTGCACAATACATTCGTGTCCACTCTCAAGTAAGTCACACCTGAATCTGAGAATTCCTCTGTACTCTTCTTCACTTTTAGGTATGGCTGCTCTGTGTATTATTTTTCGAATGTTTGTAGCTGGTGGACAGGCAGAACGACAGGACAGTGAGTGAGCGGCAGTTAATATTCTATTATAAAAGTTAACTTAACAAGTTATATACCTACTGCTATGGTAAGTACACGTACTACAGAGAAATGTTATTATTACAAGTGTACAATATTATAAATATAAATATAAGGAGAGAGAGAGAGAGACGGGGGAGGACATTCAAGTTGTGTACAAGTAGTGTTCAAGCCAACAACAGATTATAATAAAAGTGTTCACTATGTGTTGTGTGTGTACTATTTGCGTTGGCCGCACCTTGGAGTTGAACATTGAACAAGAGGATGATGATGATGATGCTATCCTTAAAGCTTTCCTATCAATCTCCTCACACTTTTAAGACAATTATAATAATATTCTATCTCTCTCCTATGCTATAGCAGTATAACACTGCACGAAACGTGTGTCTACTTGTGCTATATGAGACTATATAGTAGTAGGCCAGACCATAGGACAACTCTCGATCCTACTACCACCACTGTATATAGATATTAGAGTGTGTGTTTGTGTGTGCAATAGTTAAATGCTAATTCGAATGTTAATAATGTAAATACACTGTGTGAAAATTGATGGTGTGTCTTTCTGCTGATGATGATTGTGTATTCTACAGTAGGATTGTGTTGCACACAGAAACACAGTGAGTCCAGTCCGTCCACACGATGGCTAGTTAGTTAAAAGAGATGCTGTGGGCTTTGCTCGTCGCGTTCCCTTCCTAAAGTATGAATGAATGATTCGCACAGAGAGCCAGCGAGCCAGAGACGAGTACACCGTAATGCCATGTAGTAATGGAAATGTAATATTGAAGATGAGCTGTTTCTCTGCCTTTTTTGGGGGTGGTATCCCACTATCCACTTGTGTCTGTCTATTCTATATACCTTTAGTAGTAATTCTATGTAAGTTGACTTTTTCTTCTGCTTTGAGAGTATGTAACTATAATGTAATTTCTTCCATCCTTTTTGCCTTTACGTTTTCTTGCTGCTTCACTTGATGTACACTGCACAGAAAAGCCTACAGGACACACGGTACACAGGTAAGCTTAACTTACACGGGGATGCACTACTCCTAAGCTCAACTCTCGACTCAAAGTCTCTCTACTATCTCCATAGTATATTCTAGAAAATTGTCTATACATACTTACATACATACACTGTATATATATAGAGTTCAGTTCAGTGCAAGTCAAGTCTACCGTATTACTATTAGTGCAGCAGAGAGACCGAGAGACAGAGAAATAACATAATAATAAGTATGTATATAGTTTTGGAAGTCAAGTGAATTGTGAACAAGTAAACATGAAGCGAAGACAAGCAACAGAACAGCAAAGGAAAAAGAAACTATGACTTGACGATTATATTATTATA
>JABASC010000659.1:0-34295 GCA_019776185.1 Plutomurus gul | reverse complement strand
AGTGTACACAATTAATTCACAAATTCAATTCATTTTATTTTTATTTGTCTGATTGATTTCCATGATGGAAATCGTGGGTGATAAAATGATGAAAACGAATGATAAAATGGTTTATCCTTTGTCAAAAATGATGTTGCTGAATGTATACTACACAACACAATTCATTAAATAGAAGTCGTTTGCATTTAAGTACAGTATTATTTATTATAAAAAGGAAAAAAAGGTATTGCTTTTAAAAAAAACCTTTTTGTGGAAAAAGGCATGCCTTCTTTGTTCCTATAGTATAGCACCGAGTACTCCCACACTCACTCTACGATGTACTACACTAAGCATTTCTTGGTTATTTTTATCAAGATTATTTCACATGATAGCATATCGGTAAACAACTGCAGGAATGAAAATAGAAATTCCGTGCTTACACATTTTCGGTATAGTACTCCGACCTGCCATTATCTGCGTATTTTAAACTTGTAAGTAAATTAACAGGTAAATTTATCCAGCGTAAAAATATGATGCAATTCTTGCGAGTTTCTTTTCATTGTCATGTCATGATGCGACTGAACGGAAAGCGTAGTAGAATACTTTGGGGCAAGAATTGGTAAAGAATGACAAATGAGGATACTTTTAAAATTTGTTGATACGTAGAACTTCCCTTGACCTTGTCCACTGGTAGTATTTGTGAGTGCAATTTTCTAAAAAACAAAATGTATGTTATTGTTGAAGTGCAAATAGACAAGTACTCGTCGGGTTTCAGTTCACATTAAAAAAACGTCATGTGTGAGCACAGGTAAACATATAGCCACAATCTTACTTGTGGTTAATCTGGGCAGTCAACAATATGTACTACTACTGCTATTTACTAAAAGGATGAAGAACAGCATTACATTACAATATAAAAAATGACAAACCAGTTTTTATTCATGGACTCTGCACTGCAAATAAAAGTTAAATGAAATTTCCACTTGCTTTTTGAACGATCGGTCCACGTTTTACTGGTGTACCTATAAAACTGGTATTAACCATTAGTGGACAGGTAAATATTGAAATTAACGCGTACGTACAAATACGCTGAGCGTCCAGTAATATAACTAAAGAAAATAATGGATCTAGTAAGTTTTTTCCTACATTGTGAATGTATTTGAAAACAAATTTTTCGGATGTATTGACGTAGAAAAGTGCATCTAGGGTCAACTCCGTCATACAATGATGAAAAACTAACATTTTAAGATAATCATGAGCTCAGCCCATGTATAATTTGCCAAGAATGCTTTTGAAGTTTGCTCTGTGCAGATATTACACGCATTATTTATATGATGTAAGAAATCGTCAAAATGTGTACTTCCCAAATACATACCTTATATAATACCATATACCTCTATGGTACTTCCTAAAAAACTTATGATGCAATGCACGAAGTACATCAGCGGTCAATCACGTTTTGCCCTTTTTGTGCAGTCTAGTATGTATCTTTTGTGACGGTAATGTCCAATGTTTTGTCTACCAAGCTTCCTTCTTGGGTGAGACTGTTTCTTTCCAATGTGCGTATATAACAGCAGAATATGTATTAACAACAGTAAGAACTAATGCACTTAAATTGCGAAAGCAATTAATGACAATGACGTATTTCCGAACGAGTAAAAATATTGTGCAATAAAAATTGAATTTATTTTTTCGACAGTTATAAATTTTTATGTCATATGCCCACATGAAGACTCATCAATTTTCCGAAAGGGCAAATAATTGCTTTAACCATTCTACTGCAAAGATCTCCCGAGAATCCTGGTATATATATTCTACGTGATAAACCCAGAAAATAACACCTAGGAGAGGTGGCTGAACATTTATCTACTTTTACATTGCAGATGCGTACACGTATTTCCCAAACTGAAAAATTCATCGTGACCGCAACAGTAAAACAAAAAAGCTTATTGTCTAAACACATGTAAATGTCATAATGTTGGCAACAAGGTGCCATTCTTAATGCATTGAAAGAGAGGTCAACCCTTCCAACGTCCGTAAAGGTAACCTCATGCTCTTTGCTGGTCTTTGCTGTATAGTAATTATTGTGTACATAAATACGTCATCTCATCAAACTGCTTCACCCCAAAGTAGAATATTCACTTAACCGGGAATTTCCCATTGCCTACGGAATTCTTGAGATACGGTCGACTCTAAAATGGAGCAGATGAAACCAGCTTCATAATCAGACGTAGAAATTACAAATTGAAATGACTTATGTATACACTAAGTAAGAGAAACGATTATAATCTAAATTCAAGTCGTTGCCGTCCATCCTATATAACAGATATACAGATACCTACGTCAACAATGGTCCGAGGAACATGCTACACATAAAAAGATAGATGAAGGGACGGCAGTTATTTGCATGCAACGCAAGATGCGCAAACAAATACAATAATACTTCCAATGAAACTTGTTTTTCCAGATTTATGATCATATAATTACATACAATACATACTATGTTCTGTGAAATAATATCACTACTACCTGAATTACATGCATCCATCTACTTACTTACGAACTTGTGTTTCCAAACAATAAGCATCACCAATCTGCCAGCATTTATTTAATAATAATAGTTTCATGTTAATAACAATTATGCTCTGGATTTTGAATTCAAGCATTCAATGTCTCATGATACGTGTAATTGGTAAAAGAATGTCCACCGCATCATCCATTGTCTCAAGAATAGCAATTATGAGTATATGAAGTCGGCATGGAATTAATGGTAGATTTTGACGAATGATATGATATGTTCAAAGGTCACAATCTATAGAACCAACAATTTCACCATCTGAGTAAACAATGTATATAAGCACTTTAGTTTCTAGTTAACTATTGGAAGTAAGTGAATCAATGCTCTATAAGCTGGGGTAATCCAGCGGGGAAAGCGTCAGGAAGCTGAGAAGATAAGAAATCGTGGACGGTTCGTCGTCACGTAGTTGTTGACTCCTAGAAATTAAGTTGGCTTTAGTTAAGGGTTGTTGATGCGATGCTGGGAAGTGGAGATCGTGGATACATGCATCAGGTAGTAAAATCTAGAATTGAGGTGGGAGATGCCGCGGGAAGAGTTGGCCAGAAAACCCCAAGCGTCACTTGAAAAATCCTAAAGCTTTGTTTTACGTGGAACAACCCTCGAGGATGGGTTGTGTTGGGTTTGTGGGACCCCGCAGGTATTACTATGCCTTTACAACCGCAGTACAACTGCAGTCTCAACTACCACAATTCCAAGACTTGTTTTTTGTTTGGACTTGGAAAATTTGATTTGAATGAGAACCAATAATCGTTTGTTTACGTATGAACACGAACACATGAAGCTTGAGGTATTCTGAGTATGGTGTCTGCATGGTATTTACAATGCGTGTGCTTACGTAGCAGCTAATAGTGTTAGGTATGTACAGGTAGGTATCTATAGGTACCTATGTAATACTGGCTAGATAGATTTTATTTCTACTGAATTAAGCCTGCCAAGTGCCAGCGTAATCTTAAAAGCTGGTAATACTACTATGTGTGTACAAGAGAGCCAACGTTCCTCCGAGACTACATATAAGAACGGTTTGACAAGTCTCACCAAGAGTTACTTGATCGTCTTAAGTGATACAGAGCACATTGTTGAGGCTAACAGAGCTCTGCTGTCTGAGCAAAAGTTATTACATACAGAACAACGATTAAAGAAGCTCTCTTGGGAGAAACACCGCATATGTTTGAGCTGAACACAAAACCAGTCGCTGAGATTGAGAAAACAATAGCGAGTTTAGTGATAAACTGACCAGTTGTAACTAAGCTAGTTTTGCTGTGTTAATTTTATTCTGCAAAGCAGTGCAGACTTGTTCCAAGTTACATTTTACATATTTTTATTCGTATTTTATCCAAAAGAAAGTGTTTACGAGGAGAAATCATTTTTTAAGGAAATAATATCGATTGGAAGTGTTAGTGCAAGTTTTAATTTAAAGAGACGGTTTGAAGATATTATTTCTTCCTGAAATATTCCACTGAGATTTTCAATCATATTGAATAAAAATGCAGAAGCTACCCTCAGCCTTGTTCGGTCTTGGGTTAGTGGTCTTACTGCTGACGGTGGTCGTTGGTTGGATTGTTGCACCGATTATCATTGAAGACTTCGTTTCAGGGGTGAGATTTCATTTTCATGCATTTTTAAATTTAATGGTTGTGACGGTAGGAGTATGTGAGTATGGAAAATCACTGTGAGGTCGTTTGTAAGGAATAATGCGCATTGAAAGTCCAATTCACTGGCTTTACACCAGTTCCATTTCCGTAACAGTGGATTTTTCGACACCATTATTACACGTGGAATTGCTCAGTGTGGGAGCAATGGGAAGAAAATTTTTTATGGCGCATCGCTAAGGGCAGCATCGAAAGTCGTTATAGTTATTTACATGACACAAATATAAAATGAACCCATATCCACTTAAGCAAAGCACATTAGGTTAGCAATGAATTAGAGTAGCAAAGATAATGGTCTTACTTGACTCACTCAACAAACACCGTTCAAAGGACGTTGATAATATCTTTACTATTGTTGGACAATTACAATTCAGCTTCTCTGCGGCTTTAAAAGAATTTCCCATGGTAAACTTTATCCTTTGTCCACTGTGCAAAGTCTTCGAAGAGTAAATTAACTATCCAAGAGAATTAGAAAGTATTTACTACATAGTTATACTAATAGGTTCGGCTTATTGAAAAGCATTGAATTTGTCACAATACTGTCTTCCTTTAATTATTACACATTCGGCGAAGCATGAGTAATTATTCTTATTTTATAATTATGTTTTCAAAAAACATCAGTAAAACAATTTCACCTGATTATTGAAAAATTGAACAGAAACAGGTTTGACTATCTTTGCAGTTGCTATTCTATTTCCCACACAGAGAGAAAATTCGAACTGAATATGTGACGATAATTAGAACATAGATTAGAAGTGCTAATGGATTATAAGTATTATCATGAATTCTGATAACGTCCATGCTATCACATGACACAATGGATACCCTTTCTATTAGTACTCACTCTCGCAGCCTCTAATGTTCCATTGTTTATGGGGATTTTTCATTTTATTTGTCATTTTAGCATTGTGACAATTAAATGCAAGTTTGTAATTTTCAACCATTGAGAAACACCACTAAGTGCACTTAAAATGACAAGATCTAGCTCTAAAAGCATGACTGACCTTTTAATTTCAAAGTTCTAACTATTTAAAAAAAGTGGACAATCATATTGCATTAGTATCGTTACGATTTTTCTCATACTTAAAAATTCCAAGATCTGAAATTCAAAAACACCTTAGGCAAAAGAAAAAAAATTGAAGATCTATGAATGAATTTTAAAAAGTTAGGAATAGTATAAGCTACACAGTATGAATGATTAATTAAGGTGTTTATAATAAGATACGGAATAGGGCAGAATACGTATCACTTACAATTATGAAAACCCTTGTACACGCCATGCAATCTGAAAACAAAGAAATCCCACATCAGAAGACAGCCAAATTGCAACGCATCAACAACCGTTGTTAGTTGATTCTCTCAACTGTGTACACCAAACATACCTTGTCCCTTGTTCTATAGCTTTTATCAGCATGCTTTAAAGGTGTACCTAATTACGACGATTGCAATCAAGTCAGTTCACTTATAGTTTCATGTAAATACATTTACCGTTCGTAAGCCCGTAATCATTTACAAAATTATGAATTCATTAAATGTTTGACTACAGAATTTTTTATCCCCTATTTACGATTTTTCATAGAAATCGACAAATTTACACGGAATGTGCTATCTAATCTACAGATTAGAATTTACGTTAAATACTCTTTTATTTGTAGCAAAGTAGCAAAGTAGCAACTTCAAATATTATTATTATGACATCATGTTTGAATTTAGCTTGCAAAATACAGAACAAATTTATTTCTGTTCTAACCAAGCTCTGCTCACTCAACATCCAAAGTGGCAAGAGTAAGAAAAAACTGTAGAAGAAGAGTAATAAATTTGCAAAAACTAGTTTACATTAATAAAACAGAAATACTTGTTGCGAGGGTTCTGTGTACGGTTTGCTCATCCAGAGCAAGATTATTCAGACTTATCTGGTTGTCAAAATGACTTTATAATAGTACGTCTGCTTTTCGTCTGGTCTTTGTCAGTGTGTTTGTGTGCATCCACTAACTCTGACAGCGAGTGAGTAGAAAGGAGTTTAAAGTTACAGAGTTACAGGTAACGTATTCGAATTCTTTCCAATAGTTGTTGACTTTCCACTCCTGTAATACTCATCCTGCATCTGAACATGAGGTCGACATGCAGAAGGGGTTGAAATGAAATCAAAAGTGCTTTTGTCGGCTAACCAATTATTGTGATCATCTTATCTTTATTTATATCTATGCAGGCAGTGTACCAACATACAAAATCGATGCCGGTCGTTTAATTCGTTGTTTATTTACATTTTATATGTGAAAAAGCTGAAATAGGTTTCGAATACGTTTAGTGGGTTACAAATTTAGTTCAAAAAAGTTGTCCCTATTCATCCAGCCGTTTATCCAATATATCTTTTAAACTTTTGTGTTTACAATTATAATTATAATAATTCTCATAGAATTGAAATTGCGGCGTTGCTCCAAGTAAAGGTGTAAAGATGAACCAGAGCTAACTCGGCTCAGCCAAGTAAAAAAGATGTGCAAATTCACACGAACTGGAATTCCCCATTAAATATGTATATTATTATTACTAGAGATTAAAACTGTATACTGTTGACTGGGTACTTTGAATAGGTGGTAGGTAATCCTGCGAATCCTGCGAATATTCAATATTTATTATACACGGTCCCTTTTTTTCTACTCATACTTTTTTGTTTGTAATTATAGTATACATTGGAAAGATTTCTAAACCTTATATCGAATTTTTAATTCTTATAGGAGACAAGATTCGCAGAGGGAAACTGGGCTTGGAAAAAATGGCAAAACATGTCTGGCAATGAGATTCTGATGAAAATTTACATGTTCAACGTTACAAACCCCAGCGAAGTGGAAAATGGAAAACTTCCAATTCTACAAGAAATGGGACCTTATGTGTGGCAGTAAGTCAACATATTTATTTTACATTTTCTTATTTTCTATGCACGAAAAAAGTAGCATGATTGCAAAAATTAAAATTACATGAACTGTACTTTTGTTGTTAGAGAGAAGCGGCATAAGGAAGTTCTGAAAGTGGACAAGGAGAATGATACAATTGAATATAATCTCATCACAAAGTACCATTTCCGCCGAGACTTATCTGTGGGCAGTGATGAAGACATTGTGACAACAATTAATATACCTTTGGTGGTGAGTAGAAATATTATCTAATATGTCAATCTCAGCTTTTCCCATTCACGGGAAAATTGACAGGACTTTTCCCTATATATCATTCAGTGGTTTCGCTACGTAACTTACAAGCAATAGCTAATTTGATTTTATGAATTTCTTAGGCCGTTTCACAAAGACTGAATGAATTTCCGTACATGATACGAATTCTAGCTGGAATGTACATAATGAAATTCAAAGAAACGCTGTTCATAGAGAGGACGGTAGCCGAAATGACATTCAAGGGATACCATAGTGAGATGGTGAAGGAACTACAAAATCTCATCGGAGAACAAATTGTCTTCAATAATACTGTAGGAATCTACTACCATGTAAGTGTGCCTATTGATTGATATATGAAGACTTTAATGCTCCAAGTTTAGTTTACGATAATTAACAATTGCGCTATTGTATTGAAATCGACAGAAAGAAAAAGTTGACAATGGATCGACAATTGTGCGAGCCGGAAACAAGCATTATAGCCAATTTAATGAAATCGTGGCATACAACGGAAGCACTACGTTACCCTATTGGGCGGGGGACAAATGCAACAAACTTAAAGGCTCTTACGATGCCAACACATTCCCCCCTTTGTCCTTCGTGTCCAAAAAGACGTTGCTTCCTATTTTCCACCCGGATTTCTGCCGCATAATCCATATGAAATACTCGAAAAATACGGAATTCATGGGAGTGCCTGCTTACCGATTTGAATTCCACGAAGATAATTGGAAAGATGAAACAGAAGTTCCCGAAAATGAATGTTACTGTATTCATCCTGGGAAGGACAGGAAAGATTGCTTGAAATCCGGGGTTCAGACGCTTTACAGTTGCAAAACCAGTAAGAATTTATATAAAAACTTTCACGCAAACAAATAGATCAAATTTAAATAAATACAGAATCTTTATTATAATTTTTTTTATTTCAGAACTTCCTGTATCGGTTTCACTGCCACATTTTCTCAATGCGCCGTATTATTTAAACAAGACAATTGGACTGAATCCCAATAAGGAGATGCATACTCCTTATATCGATGTAGAACCGGTATGCCCCAATATTGGATTTGATTATATTATACTAAATATTTATGCATGCAAAACAATAGCTCACAAAACAATGTTGACTAATTCAATGTATTTTTGTGACCTTTGCAGACTATTGGAATTATCACTCAAGCTGCAAAGAGGGGTCAAGTCAATGTTGATTTGAAACCCGTAAGAGAACTTGACCAGTTAAGAAAAGTTCCTAAAATGCAGTTTCCTGTCTTATGGCAGGAGGAGGTGAGACCAAATATTCATAAATATTTACAAATTTTGCTCAATCCTTTTTTTTGAAAGGAATGATGCAATTCGTTACATAATTTACACACACGTAAATATTCAATGATTTTAATTTTTATTATTAATGATATCTAGTACGTCACATTTGATGAAGAAATGCAGGGCAGAGTGAAATCCGAATTTCAGGGGCCTATAAACATATTCAACTCAGCAAGATGGGCTGCATTGGCTGTCAGTGTTGTCATCCTCTCCTTCTCTGTATCGGTGTTGGCAATGAGAGCCAGGAAGAAGGACTACTTCATATAGGGCCAATAAATAATTTAGCGAGCGTAGAACCAAATTGTGAATACTGATATTACTGATACTGATAACTAATATCTCGATATTTTACTACACCATCAGATTCCAGTGTGCTTGTATTGGACACAGACGCAAATACTGATGTACTATTTTATTTTTGTATACTACACTGTAGTACAGATTCAAAGTATCACTTATTCTTAGTACTATTTTATACCATACCAATGTTTTCAACGCTTTACTGTGATTTTATTGTAAGAGTGTTCGTATTTATTAAGATAATTTTGTGTGCAAAATGTGTAATTTTTGTACTATGTAAGTTATTTTGGACACACGTTTATGTCGTATGTACAGTATGTCAAATTTCTGTTAGCTCGCTGTATGCCAACATAATTGGACAACTATTTTCAAATAATTATTTAATGTCCTCTAAGTATTATTTTATGCATGTAAAAGTATTTATGGAGAACAGATTATGCTCGCCAAGTGATATTTCAGTTTCTGTGAAACTGTAACTAACCAGTAGAAACTAGAAACTGTCATTTGAATGCAATTTTAACATATATCTATATTCAGAGAGCCTACAGTCTGAATCCGATTGTGACCACCATAATTGTGTGAGAACTCTTAGAGTTCCTGTTCGTTTCTATTTAGTGATGAAATGTGATAAAGGATGAAGAAATTGAAAGAATACCGTGCATTGAAAAAATAAAGTTTTCTAACAGATTAATTTGCAAAATATAATTTAAATTCCATAAAAACACACATAAGGGCAAAGAACGAATTACAGTCCCCCTCCCCCCTAAACTTCGTCCTGAAGCCGTGAAGCCAAACAACTGCAGGAAGATCCTAATAGAATGTACAGCATCAGCATCACCAAACTACGGAAATTGAGAATTCTAATCTATATGAAATGTACACTATACTAGAAAACTAAATAGAAATAAATCGCTTATACACGGTGTATTAGCCTAACTAAACTTTTATGATGCAATAAGTTTGTTTAAACGTCGCATTATATTTAGCATTAAATGTATGTATACTGTTTCAAGCAACTGTATCAATAAAGTAACAACAGCAAGCTCCACCTGTGGGGGTTCTTCAGTGACATATTTTACGACTAATGTTCGTTGCTATCGTATCAACACGATTTTATCGAGCCGGGAACAAAGGAAGAATTTGTCACCCTGCCAATGATTCTAGGTGTTCAGTGGAAGACGGACGCTTAATTTTGCTTCTCAATTCAATTTGATAAATTCTCCCTCATAATTTTTCTTCCGCCCTACTTCATTTCAAATTCGCTGAAACGTTATTTTTTTCTAGTTGTTATACGCTTGTGAATCGTCAGAATGGTAAGGACTTTGTAATTTTTACATGTGGCCAATTAACATTTTGTAGTCGTCAGTATCGGCATTTAGAAGTCTGAATCAACATTAGTTTCCATTTCAAAACATTCCTCATTGGTTGGTGTTTGGGGAAAGCATTAGGAATGAATGAAAGGATGGATATATGCATTGATGATCAACAGAGACAAGAAATACAATTATATTATTTCGAGGATTGCGTCCATTGGAAACCTGAACGGTCACCAGTGTCAGCTTTTTATCGAATTTTGTTTCGATTTTCCGAGTATACTAGTTTTTTTCGTTACCTTGGTGCTTGTGTCTGCGTAGACAATAATTTTGACAATTGATTGAAAGTCCTTTGCTTGTGGGAATTGAGAATTGGTTTATTTTTTACTTTTTTTACTTGAGGGATTGTGAAAAATGGTACTAATTCTTAACAGATTATCCGTAGTACTTTAAATTCTTTATCCTCCGAATTCATATACCCATCATATCATACGCAAGTATTCAGTTGTCATTTGTCAGTATCTAGGTACATTGTATATTTATAGGCAGCCGTTGTGTGTTGTGTGACTGAAATTATTTTAAATAAATAAACGATATATGTAATATTTGCTTGCTTTCAGCGTGAGTGTATTTCAATTCACGTTGGTCAAGCCGGGACCCAAATCGGAAATGCTTGTTGGGAGCTGTACTGCTTAGAACATGGAATTCAACCTGATGGTCAAATGCCATCTGATAAAACAGTCGGCGGTGGAGATGACTCTTTTAATACATTTTTTAGTGAAACTGGTGCAGGAAAGCACGTTCCTCGAGCTGTAATGGTAGATCTTGAGCCTACCGTTATTGGTGAGATAGCTTTTATTGTACAATAATTTATTTTGTTGAACCATGTGACTTTATGTTTATCTTTTACCTTATGCAAACAGACGAAGTTAGAACTGGAACATACCGGCAATTATTCCACCCAGAGCAGCTTATTACGGGTAAAGAAGATGCCGCTAACAACTACGCTCGCGGCCATTACACAATCGGAAAAGAAATTGTAGATCTTGTATTGGATAGAATACGAAAATTAGCCGATCAATGCACTGGACTCCAAGGATTTCTTATATTTCACTCGTTCGGTGGAGGTACTGGGTCAGGATTTACTTCTCTTTTAATGGAACGTCTTTCGGTCGATTATGGAAAAAAATCTAAATTGGAATTCGCTATATACCCTGCCCCACAAGTAATTACACAATCCAATACAACATGATTCTTCTGATGTAATTAAGTCGATGGTTTACTCTATTGTCTACAAATAACTTAGGTTTCCACGGCTGTAGTTGAACCGTATAACTCCATTTTGACGACGCACACCACCTTAGAACATTCTGATTGCGCATTTATGGTTGATAATGAAGCTATTTATGATATTTGTCGACGTAATCTTGATATTGAACGTCCAACCTACACCAACTTAAATCGTTTGATCGGACAAATTGTGTCATCTATCACTGCGTCTCTTCGTTTTGACGGAGCTCTTAATGTGGATTTGACTGAATTCCAGGTAACTAAACTAACATCGGAAGCTTTTGATCACAGATTTCACAAGCATTACAAAAATGCCTTTTTTGTCTTGTAGACCAATTTGGTGCCTTATCCACGTATTCATTTCCCATTAGCGACCTATGCCCCAGTAATCAGCGCTGAAAAGGCTTATCATGAACAATTATCAGTGTCGGAAATCACGAACGCATGTTTTGAACCTGCTAATCAAATGGTGAAGTGCGATCCCCGTCATGGAAAATACATGGCTTGTTGCATGTTGTACCGGTCAGTGTCTTCTATTCATAAATGGATCTGGCTTAACTGTTATTAAATTGGGTTAGACGTAACAGTCACGTTTACTATGTTTATGTAGCGGTGACGTCGTCCCCAAGGATGTGAATGCAGCTATTGCAACCATTAAAACCAAGAGGTAACCACTTAAATTATAGTATCCATATTTACTGTTTTTATTTGTTTTGTGTAATTTCTTTCTGTAACTTGTTTTGTTGTTAACAGAACCATCCAGTTCGTGGATTGGTGCCCTACAGGTATTATGGTTTACAATTAGCAGCAAATTCGATCGATAATATTAAGTATTGACTTTAAATGTGTGTGAATTTGTAATAGGTTTTAAGGTCGGAATCAATTACCAACCACCAACAGTTGTTCCCGGTGGTGATTTAGCTAAAGTTCAGCGTGCCGTGTGCATGTTGTCCAACACCACAGCCATTGCTGAAGCGTGGGCCCGTTTAGATCATAAATTTGATCTTATGTAAGTGAAACGTATTACACAACTAACTAACGTTGGTATTCATCATAATTGTTCGATGGTAATTGATTTGTAGGTACGCTAAGCGTGCTTTCGTGCATTGGTATGTGGGAGAAGGCATGGAAGAAGGAGAGTTCAGCGAAGCTCGTGAAGATTTGGCTGCGCTTGAGAAAGATTATGAAGAGGTCGGCATGGACTCTGTAGATGGAGAAGGAGAAGCTGGAGAGGAATACTAACAACTCACAAATTTTTTAATTAATCCTAAATATCGTTATTTTCTAAATTCCAACTCATACTTAACATGATACAGTAGGTTAATCAACATTGGTCAAGCGTACATTATTGTCATTTTCCTAGCTTATGGTAGTCGTGCATAGGTCGAGGGAATTGTATAGTGTTAACATTTGTAGAGTGTAATTTATGTCATTCGTGGCTCGGTTATTTAAATAAATCTGCCTAGTGCTGACATGTTTCAGTTTTTTCATTCATACTTTCGATAAATAAGGCACGGAGATTGGAGATACATTCAATATATACATGCACATTACTGAACTACACTGAAGTTGAACTATTTAATTCAATGTAATAATGAGTTGGGCAATGTAGTATTAGTGGGTGTATTCAGATAGTTAAATCATTGACTATGTATGTATAATAGCAGGCGCAGTTTACTCACGCAAAATACATCGAAATATTGTCTAGTTTACTATGTATTTCATTCCCTAGCAGTTTAAATATTTTGAAATGAAAACACCATGATTTTAAAATTGTGTACTCAATCATCCCGTGGATTGTATGGAATTGTATTAAGTTAAAATATCATTTTTGCCTCAATGCAATTGCTTAGTATTTCCTAACTTTTCTGAATTGTACGCTGTTGCATGTTGCACTTGTTTCACTTTGTGCAATAGCGAGAGAGAGTCCTACATGAATGATGCAGACAGGTTATAAAAAATTACTAAAAACAGCTCAACATGAAACGTGCATTCCGATCCCGCATTTTGACTTGTCTAAAGATATTTATTGGATTCATAATGGTCCATTCAATTTGGGAATATAGTTCGAGCACGGTTCTATACAAAATACGAACGTGTTGTAAATAAAATAATCGTATTATGGATTCAAACTGGCGAAACCGTATTAAATTATCGATATATTTCATTTTATTCACCCTCGGGTGTTTTATTTTATATTTTCTACAAAGTAAAGCTCTCTTTCTTATCAGGTCTTTTCGTAAAATAAAAATCATAAAGCCCACTTTTATGGTATTAATTCGTAATCACACTGTGCTTTCATATACAGGCTCAATATCCAGTCCACAATGTCCAAAATTTCACGAAATCATGAAAAGTACTCGAGAGTGTACTTCCCAAGGTGGGGTGGTCATCGCAAGCTCTATGGATGTGTTGTGCTGTCAACGTATGTTGTAAGGAGTATTCATTGCTTGCGTGTTTAAGTGATTGGTGGATTTACCTGTGTTACATTTTGTCGTTGTATTTAGTGTGGGGTGTTGACAATGAGAGGGATTACACATGGATGAACGGGAGCGGACTGAACGTCAGTGTACAATATTTTCAATCACAAGATTACCCTGAAATGAGTACAGGAAATGTAGGCAAAGTGTTTAAATTCATTCCAAGCTGGAATTTTAAAGGAATCAGGTTATATACATATTATAGTGAAATCTATGAGTATATTGTGTAACCATTTAAGTGTTTTAATCCGTTTTGAGAAAACGGTGTTTATATTTCAGAAGTGATGCTAACCGTCATTATAATTCCAGGTTAACTTTTATCGATTGGAAAATAACGAATGAGAGCGAGGGTGTCGACTCTTGTGAATTCATTGGAATAAGTCTTAAAGGATTTATTTATCAGGAACCAGAGGAAATGTGTGGAGATTTAAATGGGTATTCTGGTAATTATTTAACTTCTCTCTCTACAGTTCATTCAAGATCAAATATTATAGATTTGTTAGAATGGATGAATTAATCTTTAACTGAATTCTGTTTTAGTTTTGATAGATCGAAATTTTAATAGTGAAGGGATGTCTGCTCTAGAGATTCATATTGTAGTGGTTTCCGATGTGCTCAATTATAAGTGGAAGATACAAATTTTGCAAATCCCAGAATCTGGAAATGACAATGTGAATGTGAACCATGAATATGATAGGTATAGTGTATAATCATTTTCAAAAATGTATTCTTTACTTAAACAATTTTTGATTAATTAATCTTCGTCTCGAAATTCTATTTCATTTTCAGAAAAGAAGCGCGTTTTGTTATCAACGGTGTGGACACTGATATTAGTAATGTACCATGGCAAGCTAGCATTCGCGATATGAGTAGACCACCTGCCTATGCACGAAGAAGGAATTGTACAACTTTGGGACGCCATTTTTGCAGTGGCTCCATCATTTCCCCACATTACCTTTTAAGTGCTGCTCATTGTTTCTCCCACTGGTATGGTACTTCACAAAATGTCTGAACGTGGAAATATTTTACTATTCTTTAAAAAAAGTGGCTCAATGATAACTACCCCGTTGTTCTTGGCTATTTTAGGTCAGATATGCGCTCCCTCTCATCTTTACAAATAGTAATTGGTGAGAGCACGACCTGTTTACAAAAGACAATCAATGAAGGCAAATTGAGTGAACAACACGAGATCGAAACTGTGATTTTACACTATGGATTCAACAATTCCGACTTCAGAAATGATATTGCAGTTATAAAACTGAAAAGACCAATTAATTACAATGCAAACATCAGAGCCATTCAATTTTGGAAAGGTATCCATACATATTATATACTATGTCCGAATTAGATTTTTTAATTTTTTTTTAATTAGGTGAGATAATTACTGGTGCATCAGCCCATATCAGTGGATGGGGTCGTACTAATCATTTGAATTCAGAAACATCTTATTTGAATAATTTGCAATACGGGAATGTGACAATACAATCAATGAAGGTATGCAAGGAAGAATTTGAACTTTTCCCCACTGATCTTAATGAATCAAAAAGTATTTTGTGCAGTAAACCAACAACAGACTCGTCCAGTAGCATTGGCAAGGTCTCTCAAATATCTTTTCTGCTTATTCTATTACACGCATATTCACGATAGAAGAGGTTTTCATAGAATTCTTAAAATATGTATTTTAGGGTGACAGTGGTGGGGGCTTGTTTTTCCGAAACGATTCCTCCAAAAAGTCAACTTTAATTGGAGTAGTAAGTTTCATATTGTCAGAGAAAAATATGAGCTACTTCCAATCGACTTCGTTTTACAGCACTTGGATAAATTTAGCACTGCAATTTCAAAGTTTCAAATAAAATATTTTTTAAAAGGGCGAAACAACAAATGTTTTTTATTAATAATGCTTCAATGCAGTGACCTCAGAAGTGAACAATTACATAGTTATCATTATTGTTAACATCATTACTGTATTAAAGCGAAATTGATAGCACGTGGCCAGTTCAACTATCCTTCATGGGAGGTAGCACGTAACGTCTACTTTCGTTGCAATTTGTCACCTTACCTTTACGATCTTAATTGCCTGCGATAAAGATAATGTCACGTTTGTACTAGTCAGCCTTTAACACAGACATTTCAAAGCTACTCGCTTCATGTACTAGCAGTACCATTAACCCCCAACATTATTTTTCCCCTTGAGTGAGGAAGATGACTTCGTGTAGAAATATTATCGACAAAAAAGTAAAACCAACGTGCACGACAACAGACAGACCCTATGCTGTTTCTACATAGAGAAAACTGAAAAGCAAGCTGTGCTGTGGGAATTGGATGAGCTACATACGTTGTTGTCAGTAAGTAAGTAAATTTAACCATTAAAATTAAATTCGTTCGTACAAATTAGTGTACTAAAGTCATATTTAAATCAAACCAACTCCAGTCACACAGACCTCAATGCATTCTTGTCTGTCAGCCCAAAACACACTTCTACTACCGTTCTACAAGACGCATTATCCTTCATCTCTTCCGTTCATCTTCATCTACACACTACATGCATACCTATTTATAGTAATATGGTAATAATAATGATCGTACATTTTCAGTGGAGGAGCAACAAGCACTAAAAAGCTTCCTTATAAAGAGATTTAAATCAGCCAAGAAAGATTGATGTATAAATAATAGTGTTTGAGAGTGAGTATAATTTCCAACTTACTTTTCTGCCAAGCCACCACATTCACCAATCACCACCATACCTGTCTTTTGTGCCATTATTATTTATTATCGTCGGTTGACAGTGCATTACATACATAAGCATGTTGTTCTCTACACACTGCAGAATACAACTGCATTCTTTTTTTCCTATGAGGATCATTTCCATCTGTACTTATGTTGTTGTGTGTAGTTCGGGGGAAGTGCTTATAGCTGTGTGTGCGTCTATTTTGAATGAACACAACAGAAAGAAATAAAATAAAACTTCACAGCATTAACTCGAAATGAAATGCATGCAAATGCAATCGAAAGGGAGCTCTCTGTCTCCATTTGTCAAAAGGTTCATCTCATCTTCTCTTAAAGTACTTCACATCCACTCACCCCCTACTAGAATGTATAAAAGCTCTCTGACAATGTGCTACCTACTTTAGTAGTCCCAAGTGAATTTCAAGTGTAAGTGCTACCTTTCTGTTCTTTAACCGTTTTATAGCCAAGCTGCTGACTCATGAATACTTACTCAAAAAGAAACAGATTGTGATCTGCAGTAATACACTAAAGATCTAATTAATTTAACAAGTCCGGTTTCAGTTTATGTGTCAGTGAACTTCTTCTTCTAAACTGTTCCATTTCCTCATAAATTTCAAAGTGAACCAATATTAATACTTCAATGACATCATGAAAGTTTCCACACTGCTCGCTCTCACTGGACTAATTTTCATAGCAAGTAATATGGATCTTCATATTGCAGCCAAAGGGTGGGGTATGTTACATATTTATTTCGCGTTTTATTTATTTTTTATTTAAACAATTGTTCAAATTCTCTTTTATTCTCTATTATGTGCGATTTTCTGAATTGAAGTATACTATTTAAATAATATCCGTCAATTTTTCGTGCTTTAATGCATTGTATTTTTACTTCCGCAAATGAAGCTACACCGTACTATGGAGCAGCAACATTCACGTCAACAACAGATCATTACATAACATCGAATGCAACCTTGAAATTCAACAGACTGGACCGTGTCAAAGCCAAATGGAGTGGGAATGAAATGTGGGAGTCTCAAGCTCGACATGCTAGTAACTATACTTTGAGGTAGGTATATTTAAATTGCGACATTGTGCATTGTATGCTTACAAATAAATAGTAGACAGCTTTTCATACACAAGCCTATAACGGTTGAAGGATAATTTAAGCAAATGAAAACCATTATTTTGACAATTGAATATTGAACAAAGTGGATTTTCGCTGTCATCAACATCTCCTCCGAGTCACTTCTCCGCTTCCGTGTCAAAACGAAAAAAAGCTCCGCCAAATTACAAATCTTCTCACCACAACAGTCTGACTAAACAAAGAATACCCGTACGAAAAATTCCTGCAAAGGTAAAAAAAGCTGGCCAATTGAACAGAAGAACACGACCGATATCAAAGAAAAAGGCATCTACAACTACATCAACGACTACGTCAACAACAACTACAACAACTACGACGACGACAACTCCAAAACCACCACCATCCACAACAATAGGATTGAAACGAGTTACTAGCATTGACAGTGTCAACACGAAGATGAAGAGCGTACCAACGAACTCGAACAATCACAAAAGGAAACCACCAAGACCTGTGATACGAGTAACAGTAGTAACAAACCGACCCAATAAAACGCCAATGACAACAACCGCGTCAACGACGATGATGACAACAACTGCAGCACCAGTAGTAACAACATCCACACCAACAACAACAGTAACAACGACAACAGAAGCAGAAGCTAAGACAACGGCCACAACAACAATGCCACCCAGCAGCGCTCCGACAATGGCGGTGGTGAAATTGCCTTCACACTTAACAAAGCGGCCCATTCTTCCATCGAGGACACTGTCGACTACGAGAGCCCCAGCTCTTTCCACCACAACTCTCAAATACTATCCCAAAACGTCGAATACACTACTTTCCCTCATTTCCGCCTCGGTAACTCCGGCTGTCACAATTCCTAATACCCCTTTCTTGTTCATGGAGGAGAACTCTTTTCTCACTCGGTTAAGCATCAGTCTCTTCTATAGTTCGATCGCTATCGCTCCTGTTATCTTCACTCTTTTCACTGGATTGGCAACTGCTGGTGCAGCTGGCAAACGTAGAAGGCGAAAAAGACATACGCACTATTTTAACGATACATTGTATGCCAATACTACTACGGCTACGATTGCTAGTGATAGTTTGGAGGAGTTAGCCGAGATCTACTACAAAGGTTTGGCTTATTTCCCCAAATTGCTTGAACAAAGGCTGAAGGAAATTGAGAGCGCTTTGACCACAAAGGCAAGCGCTCGATGATGACTTGCAATATTTAAAACTCAATCTGTAACAACAGTACTGTTTGCTACTTTTTTGAAGAAAGGCGCCATTATTATTGTGTAGTTAATGCAGACATTTATAGTTTACTTTTCGTGATTCATTAGCAAGAAATCTACAACCAATTTCGTGAATTATCGTACAATTGTATCCATATAACTAATATGGTTATTGATTAGTTCCTTGGACACATTCACTACGAATTATTGTACCACAAAGCAAAGTTCTTTTAAAATATAGCTTCCTTTGTTACAGTGCATAATATATTCAATTTGCATATTCCCGTTGGAATCCGTATGGAAGGTTATTCATTAATATCTATCTAAGGTATACAATTATACAGATTGTTTGTAACTAAATGTATATTTAGCATCATTTAAGAATTTATTGCGATGTTAATCATATTTATTATTAATTAGTACCTATATATTTAAAATGTTTGTGAGTGAGTGGGTATTTATTTCGCATGTGTTCCCATTGTTGTACTTGTACGTATGCAGAAGTAATAAACTGTGAATATGAACTCTTCATGTCGCCGTACAAACTGCAAACACATACGATGCATGAATGATGCATGACTAGTTGAGTAAATTAAATGACACGAATTAATCTAGGCTCCGATGTATGCTGCTAAAATTGCATTCAAAGCCTTACTTAACACACGTGGCCTACTACAACAGTCTTATTCATGAGTAGGATACACGAGCGTGCTAATTTATTTCTCAACTGCATCTCCAAGTGCTGGTAAGTGCACATAAATAACAGTCTTGAGAGGAGACAAGATGAATGCTGAGATGAATGGAGGATGTGGAAGAAGACTGTCAGAATGAATAACTATGTTCTATTATAAACACCTAACGGTACTCGTCCCAGCCTTTGTAGCGTTGTTGGTTATCACCCATTTACCATATATGCACTCCATTGCCTCTGAAATAGCTGTTGGCATCATCACCACAATAAAAGAGCGTCCGATGCTGTTAAGGATCTCACGTATAAAAATTCGTTTATTTACATTCTAAATTGGCACGGTGGGAGAGTGTAGATTTGACGCGTTACAGTGATGAATTCAATATTGCAATAATAATCGCTTGCTCCATTAAGTCAGAATTATACAGGTGCATGCAAAAAATTAAATAGATACAATATGTAGTCAATAAATCACAATTCCACAATCACTAATTAGTTAGAATTTTTTGTGGTATATGTCTAATATGTAAATTCAACACTGCATGAAACTATGCTACAATAACTTATGTTTGTTTTATATGGAGTTGGTCGGTTGGTTCGGTTCCCAATTCCCTGCACTACACCATTGAATATTGAATACTAGGTAAACTGATCGATAATACTGTAAGTTCTGTTGAAAATTGTTGTTGGAACACTTGGGATATTTAGTTGTGTTTCAATGTGCTTTCCCGTGCTGATGGTTGTGGTATGCTGATTAGCAAAATTAGCATACTACTTCATATCACTTCTCATGCGGGGTTGACCAAATTCATTTACCATTTACCAAATACATTTACACTTGTAATTAATTGGTGTTTAAATAACAGTTGTCGCGGTTTTCTGCTGGTTTGTACAAATATTAATAGAATTTTCTGGTGGGTTAATTTTTTTAATGTATTGGGAGATAAAGAATAAAATTGAAGTCTGAACTCTGAAGTCTAACACAATTTCCCAAGATGCAGAGGTTTCCTTTATTAAGATGTGATGTATCTAGGGCTCAATAACATAAATATTACACTTTGTAGCTTGTGAAAGTATATCCTGGCCAAGGCTGTAGATGCACTTGTGCATTTCTTTAGATGTAGCCAATACATTGCAAACAAAATGAATAATCGTAACTCCAATTGCTTTCACTCGGGGAAGATTTTATTCAATTTTGGCGAATATAGATTTTACATTCTGTAAAGTTGGCATATTCAAACTACATCGTGCTTAGTACAATTTGTTAATCTGAGGCAACGCTTTTGTGAATACAAGAAGTACTGTACTAGAAAAGATATATAGATTATATGGATGTACATATTTAAAGGAAATATGAAATAATTCAGGAAGAAAGTAATAAATGAAACATTTGTAGAAGAACGTTCGTTTACAACTTTTCAGACTTTTTGTTTGAGAGCAATGGTTACGGTTTTCAGCTCAAGGTATTCCTTCAATGCAACTTCTCCCCTGGAAAATAATTTATGTTGTTAGTTTTTTAAAACTTTACATTGTTTTTTAGGAAATATAAAGTTATTAAAACATACAATTCACGGCCTTGTCCAGATTGCTTGTACCCACCGAATGGTGCGTTAGAGAAGACTGCGTCGAAGCAATTCACCCTGTGAACAACAAATTTTCATATGAATTCATTGCAGAATATTAACAGTTTCCCCATCCCCATGATCGTATGAATTACCAAACGGATCCAGCCTGAACAGATTGAACAAACAGCATAGCCTTATTTATATCGTTTGTAATGATTCCAGCTGCAAGTCCGTAAGTTGTAGCGTTTGCCCTTTCGATAGCTTCTTCGATGGTGGTAAACTTGAAAATTGATTGGACAGGGCCAAAAATTTCCTCTTTGGCAATACGCATTTTGTCTTGAACATCGGCAAATATTGTTGGCTGAATGTAGTAACCCTTATCACCCCATCTGCTGCCTCCCGTGACAAGTTTAGCTCCTTCTTGCTTTCCGGATTCGATTAAAGTTTGAATTTTCTTAAATTGCTCATCATCAATCTAAATATGACAAAATACGTTAGTTCCATGATAATTTTAATTTTAAATATTTTTTTATAGATACAGTATTTCATGAAAATGAAAATAGTAAATTTACTTGTGGTCCTTGTTGAATTCCATCTTCGAATGGGTCTCCGACTTTTCTGGCTTCTGCTAATTCCTTAGCTCTCTTGACAAAAGCATCGTAAATGCCAGCCTCAACAAAAGTTCGGGATCCAGCACAACAATTTTGTCCGTGGTTGTTGAAAATGGCCCCATGAGCAATCTCTGCAGCTTCATTAACTGAAAATAACAAAAGAATGCATGTGCAAGTTTTTAACAACAAAATGGGAAAAATTACAAGATTTCTTTCCCTTACCATCAGCGTCAGCGCAAATGATGATAGGACTCTTTCCACCAAGCTCTAAGGTTACGCGCTTAAGGTTGCTACTCGCTGCAGCGCCCATGATTAATCGTCCAACCTGAAACCAGAAACGGTAAATTTAGGAAGAACGGCAAGGGTACGCACAAAATGCTCATGTACTTAAGTACACATAAGTAACATGATGAAAATACCTCAGTGGACCCTGTGAAAGCCACCTTATCCACATCAGAATGATTAGAAATAGCCGCTCCAGCGTTGGGTCCCAAGCCAGGAACAATGTTAACAACTCCTGCAGGGAATCCAGCCTCCTTAACGAGAGATCCTAAATGGAGGGCGGTTAAAGGGGTCTGTTCTGCGGGCTTCAGAACAACCGTGCATCCCGTAGCCAATGCTAGAAATAAATGATCATACATTGTACTACTATTGAAAAATTTGAGTACAACATTTGCGGCCAGGAACATTTATAATTTACCTACCTGGTCCCAATTTCCACGCAGCCATTAAAATGGGATAATTCCATGGAATGATTGATCCGACGACACCAACGGGCTCTTTGCGTGTAAAAGTCATGAAACTTCCATCTATAGTTTTCATGAACAAAAAAATGGAATACGTGTACTTTTAATGTGGTTTTTGTGTTTGTGCATTTGTACGGAAATACTAACCGACGGGGATGGTATCTCCATGAATTTTGTCTGTCCAGCCTGCAAAGTAACGCAGACAATCGATTGCCATTCCGATGTCTAAATATAATGTTTAAAAAGATGTCACATAAATAAGAGGATTATAATTTGATCGAGCAAAATTCAAGCAGAAATCGTAGACATGAAAAATATGAAGAAACACTTACCAAAATCAGAGTCTCCGACAGGTTTTCCATTATCAAGACTTTCCAAAGCGGCCAAATCAGCTCTATCCCTCTCGATCAAGTCAGCAAACTGCAACAAATAAATGTAATTAGTCAATAAAATCAATTTTGGGTGCATTTGGTAACAAAATCTTTGTTCGCCCAATACAAGATAAGAGTTTACATACCTTGTTGATTAGTTTTCCTTTTGCGGAGGGCTCAGTAGCACGCCATGCCGATCCAGGGGAAAATGCCTTTCTGGCAGCAGCAACAGCTAAATCTACATCGGCCTGAATGTAATAAAGTAATTTTTACAATTGCCCTTCAACGAATTAACATTTGAAGTTTATAGTTAATATTTATTGGACTTGCCTTATCAGCAGCAGCGACATCAACAATTTTAACTGCAGTACTTGGGTCTAATGTTTCGAATGTTTTCTTGCTGACAGCATCAACGAATTCATTGTTAATGAAGAGCTGCAAAAAATAAATGAAAATTTAATTGGAAAGGATTCAAACCTTAATGACTTCAACAATATTAACTTGTGTGCATGCACTAAAAGCAATGTAAATATTTGATATCTAATAGTTGTAATGTTGATCCAAGTAACAATGCAACTTGACCTTGAGAGTAATTCTTTAAAAAAATCCATGATTATTTTGTACAGATACTACAGATAATATTTCAATTATATTGTAATTCTACAAGTGGGTATTTTGCAAGTTCCTTAATGTATGTGCAATACGGGCTTCTCGACAATTTGTCTTTGCAGAAAGTACAACTACGGAAGAATGGCATGTGAAATGTATACGCAAATGCTGGACAAAAATTTATGCATTGTAAATCTACGTAATTTATTCTAAAGTTAATTACCTGGGTAAATTTGACGGTAGGTTTCTTAGCTGGTGCCATTATGAAATTGTATTACTTGAAACTTTGCCGAAATAATTCAACAGGACAAGTTTTACCGGGTGTTTTCGGGTTGCAGGAATACCTTACGGAACTCAGTTGTGACTACGCAGGGCAATCAATAGCAGAAGAGTGAGACAGAGCAAAAGCATTACATCCATTAAATAAGCCGGCTACATGGAGCCGAAAGTTCTGTTCTAGGCTTGTCTCGTTGTCTGACACTATCCATTCCATTCCATACAGGGATTACGAACATTTCTATGTCATGTTGAATGTAATACTTCTCCAACGTTTTACAGGAATCGGTGTCTTCAACAGTACCTGATAATGTAAAAAGCTTACTGCTATAGTTGAGGGGTAGAGCATTTCATGTATGTAGTAAGTGTGAACCTGGACAAAGTCAACAGACAGAAAAAATGCGAGGGTCACACTATGCTAATACCAACATTCGGCATACGTACAACGCATAGTCTGCGTATTGCTTATCTTATGGCACAAGATAAGTTCGGTTTCGAAAAGCAAAGTGCTTTCCAAACCCATTTCATAAAGGTATACAAAGTATACATACAGTATTTATATAGTTTGAAAGTACACTCGTGTGTATGTATAGTAACACGATAGAGTTAATGTATTTGCCAGATTGATTGGCTGGCTATGTAGATACAGTATGCATGGGGGGACCATCATATTATTAGACAGTGAGACAGTAGATATTTGAATATTTACTACTTAATAACCATAAAGGCATTTTTATTATTTAAAACCTATGGAGGAATTCTCGCATAATTTTTTGAATGTATTAGGGTAATTTTGCTATAAACGATCACAGACAGTCGAAACCGTTAGATGAAACCTGTAAAAATCAATACAGGTTATACACATTTCTCTGAAAAACTGATGAATGTATTTGAAAAGACTGCTTTACAGACTTAAAAAATTCACATAGTTAAAGCAAACCGTGAAATTTTACTTTTTATTTTATGTAATTCATATGAATTTTGCTGTATATTAAACCTATCGCACACCATAGTATATAAATAAACAACTAGAATTTCGACTTTAGCAATGTTGCATAAGAATCACCCTGTATTTTTCTTTCATGCATTCCACAACCTCTTTCGTGAAAGGGATGTGCTGTGTTAGCAAAGGAAATAGAAATAATTCACTCAACATAAGTATAAACAGACAAGAAGGGGGAAAAGAACAGCAACGGTGCAGAAGCAATGTTGAAAATGTTCCAGAAGCAAAAAGCAATGTCAATGTCAATGCTGCATGACAATTTTAGTTTCGTTCACGATTTCACACAAAAACAGTTTATGAAGGTTTCATTCTCAATTCCATTTACCTACTTCTCTTAATACCCACGAACACATATAGTAATGCCAATGCAGAAACAGAAGAAATAATGCTCGGTGAAGTTATGTGCAAGTACCTAGAAGTAGAAGCAGGATATTTCGTTAACAATTGATAAATATTGTTTGTGTTCCAAGTTCTATTATTTGCCGAATGTTTTTAGTCACAATCAATTATTTGACAAGCATTTTTGAGAGGAACTCTTATCGCTAATTTATGAACAGCAAATTTTTAATGGAAAAGTTTTTATGCCGATATCATACCGTCAAGGTCACTTTTCTACTCTTCTTTGATTAATACACATAATTCATTAGATAATTAGATGTCTATGCATAATTCAAATACATTTGCCATATTCAAAAGATTTCAATACTAAGAGACCATCAGGTATTTGCAGAAAATAAAAAATGTCAGAAAGACTTTCATGTTTAAATAAGCAGGAACAACTGATATCAGGTGAGTGAAATTTAATGGTTCCATGATGTTCCTTCACCTGTTCTTTAAATCTGCTAAATTGAAACACGTGTCGTTCATTTATATTTACATACGATATTGGTGAAAAAGTAGTCTCCTGCAAGTTTCACAGTAGATCGTTATTATATAACATCTGCAGAAAGGTCAATATTCACATCAGTGAATCATATCAAAAGGAGGATGAACATGAAGTTACTATCTACTTACATGAGAGAATTGGAATTGTTCGTTTGTAGAGTGCTTAAGTGTCAAGTGTGTTATTTATTGAAATGGAAGGTGGTCATACAAATTTATCTTCATTCAGCCATGCACTTCAACTCAGGGTCATAACATTTAGCAGCTAACTGAACTTGGCATCATGTGTGGGATTGTCTATAAAGCTTATTGTCGTATAATATACGGAGTTGCAACTGAACTCCCTTTAACTCACGTTTTATATAAAGTGTATGCTTATGTAATCGAAATTCGATTTCAAAAACAATTTCTTAACTTCTGGAAATGGTTTTGATTCCTAATTATTGAAATAGTAGGTGTAAATCTCTTACCTTCAAATCGACTGTAAGAAATACGCAATAATACTTGTACCTTTTTCATGATTACGATTTAGATAGCTACGATGAAACCACCACTACAACGCCGACGATAGCTAAACCGTTTGCTACAATCCGTAAGATAATTAAAAACTTCAAAAGGTAATTTACACTCTGAATTTCGACGCAATGCAAGTGTACATATTTGCATATTCTAATAGAATCCACATGCACAACGATGAGGGTGTACACATTACATTTTGGTTTGGCTTTGACTTTTGGTGAATGGTCAATGTCAAGGGAGTGTGCAGGCGGCTATTTGTAGAGCTGTTTATCTTCTACACCCTCTACAAGGGTCGAGTGACAGTTAGGGTAGACATTAGAGTTTGCTGGCGTGCTTATAATAGCATAACATCTCAAAATAATTAAATGAGATATCCCCATCCTTGTGTGTGGGTATGGAAAGTAACAACTGAGCACACATGTACATGTAGTCTACTGTTTTTCTATCAATAGAATGTATATAAAAGTGTATTCCCGTTAGAATACGGACGGTAGGGATTTAAGGAGCTTATAGAAACACCCGAGCATATTTCCACAGATTTTCCTTTAACTTTCTCAAAAATCGATCACGCTCACGCTATACGAGTAAACATATAAAAAGGGGACGCGGTTTGCAGACATGGGACAAAATGCAAACCCTCAGGGTAACGACGTCACTAATGCATGCCAACAGTAGTCTTTACTGCTTACCTAAATACTTGGCTTAAAAGCTTTCACCTTGAATTGTCCCATTTTCTAGAAATGTATTCATTATGCCATATTTTGGGATCTAGTTGCACGAGTTACGAGTTTAGTGTCATAATTAGTGAGTATACAGAACCCTAGAAAAAGGTAACACTGAACAATTGTTGCACTGCAGACTGCAGTGCAATGCTAATGGTGGCCAGTTCAATGTTTATTCAAACGAAATATCTCACATAATAAGTCTACACATAATTTTGTGTCTTAAGGTTTAAATAAGGTCAAAACCAAAAGCTATAATAAGAGAATCTCAGACCCAATGAATTTGAATGACAAATTGTCAAGTCCTACTTATGACGTAATGTGCAAAATGGCATATTTCATGAAAGATTTTATAAAACCAACCAAATATGTACATTGGTGTCTGACAATAAACTGTTAATTTTACCTAAACATTGGAAGTACATTGCGTCCGCTCCATCTTGTTTGTTTCATCCATTTATTTCATTGTGTTTTTCACACTTCAAATACGATTTCGTTCAAATGTATTGTAAATATCCGCCAAATGATAATTTCCATTACTACCCATTCGAAACATATCCAACGGGACAATCCAACCAACCCATTGTGAAAAACTGAAGCATTTACTGTTTACTTAAACAGAACCAAAACACACCATGCATACATTCGTACAAGATGTGCGTGTATGCATCAACTTTGGTTGAAAGAACACCTACGTGTTTACATAACTCTAAAAACGGTACTAATCCTATCTATTGCATAAATATTCGGTCACCGTGTTTAATCTATGCACATCGACATTTTGTCTAAAGTTTTGTTTGTGCCATATATCCACACCCACTTAAAATGCATGAACAGAATAAAGGTATAGGTATTCACAATTATGTGGAATTCATTATCAAATATCTTTAGAATTCAGTAATACTGACCATTACAATAAACAAATACATTTATAAATATTTGAAATATCCCCTTTATACTGAAGGATTTGGTTAGACATCCTGTCTATTTTGTATGTCTAAATATGTATATAAATATCGTATTTCCGATAAGCATCTCACATAAGTACTTGACTATTTTAAGCAAAATTGTGATGAATTAAAATAAACAAGTCCAATATGTAGTGACAAAAAGTTAATTTAATAGGCTTTTCTTTAGAAAACAGTGTGAATGTGAACTAAAACCATCGACCATTTCACATTCGTGCAGATCGGGGGTTAACAAATTGAATTGTAATGAGCAACAAAACATTTAGTGAATCAATTGTAAGTATCGCATAAATTCCTTAACACTGGTTTCGTTGGTTAATGTGTTATGAGTAAAATACATTTAAAGTAAGAAGTAGCAGTGCAAAGGATTTTTCCAGTGAATCCTGTTGTTTTCTAGGTTTAATCAGCATCGTCATCCGCACCCTTTGCGTCTCGGGGTTTTGGTCCTCCTGCCCGCTTCGCCATTATAATTTGGTCGACCTTGAGAATGGTATTGGCAGCACTCGTAGCATACTTTATAGCCCAGGACTTGGTGAGGAATAAGTCAACTAAACCTGATTCACTCACGTCACAAATACCATCACTCTCATCCTATATAAAAATATAATTGTTAGTGATATTATCATATTGATATATCATATATCATTATTGGAAAAGACTTAACCAACTAAGTGATATTATCATAAATTAAAAATTAACACAATATCAATATGAACCAGTAAGTACGAGTATTATTTACTTCAATGTTAAATCCTGTAGTTGATTTTCCTTTGTGATGAGCAGCATACATTCTTGCAAGAACTTCGTTTGATTTCATACCAGAATTCTCAGAAAATACTTTAATGAATGATTCGAGAGCAGCTGCAAACTTCTTCACCGAATACTGCTCCAAACCCGGTAAAGTGTTCCCGTATGCTTCTATTTGACGAGCTAACTCGATTTCGGCAGCGCCACCACCTGGAAGTAGTCTTCCATCCTATAGAATTGTAAAAAAGATTTGGTAATTACAATGAGATTTTTTATAAGTAATATTATAAAAACATGTCGTTTGGGTCAATTACCCTGGTTATTCCTTTGAAAGTGTTAACACCATCATTAATGGCTCTTTCGATATCGTCTAAGAAATTGTCTGTAGCGCCTCTTAAAACTATCGTGGAGATCCTGGATTCATTTGTCCCGACACGAAACACCACAACAGGAGTTTCCCCTACTTCATCCACGTACACTTCATCTGCAAATCCCAAATCTTCTTTTGATGGGGTTTCAATTTTTGGGTAAGCGCTGGCGTTGGTTGCTTTACAAACCCGTCGAAGATCAAACTTGCTAAGAAGACGAATAGCCATAATGTTGTACTTGTTTAGAAAGTGCAAGGCTAAATCGCCAATTTTCCCTCCAGATACAACTACAGTGGCTCCAGCCTCAGATATCGCTTTGATTTGACTCTCTAAAAGAGCTTCCTCTCCCTGACTGAAATTCATCAACTCTTTAGCCGTTTTAATGAGAACAGTGCCCTGGAATAAATACATTATTATTGCTAATCCCATGTTTTACAAATATTATTCTCATTCTCAAGTAACGAAAATTCAGAAAACTTTTTACCTTGGTTTCAGTTTGCATGATATCCATGGGGCATGTGAAAACAGCGATTTTTGGATTCGATTTCTTAATAATAGCACTTTCAACCAGTCGTTTAAAAACGAGTCCTTGAACAACATCGGAATTAGACAAAGTTGACCCCTAAATAAATGTATGATTAGCTTTGGTACTATAGGGACAAGCACACCGTTGAAATAGCAGAATTTTAGTGGGGGTTTGATTTATATTGCTGTTACCAAGATTTTGGTGACTCGAACATTGTCCACATTGAAAGTAACTTGTTTGTCAGGAATGATGGAAACTATAAAAACAAAACTATTTGTAAGCACAAGCACGTTCACACAGAATTTCATAAGTAAAAGAAACATTACAACTCCTTACTGCAAGCCTTTGAAATCAATTTAGTCAAAATGTCTTCATTTCCCAGCTGCTTGCTCATGATGGACGTACGAATAGCATTCCCGATTTCGCTAGAATTTCGGTAATCTTTTACTTCTGAAACTACCAAAGAAGGCAAGATTTCCAAAGTCTTTTCCAATGCCAACTCGTACCCACAGGAAATGTCTGCAGGTTTCAACCCCTTTAAATAAATTTTAAATTAAAAAAATTGAGTCAATATATTTTCAATACTTGAGGTCATGTGACATTTTGCACAATCAATATAAGTTCTGATCATGAAACAAAAATACTATTCTACACATTATATTATATATCTGTTATCAGGATCTTGAGAATATATAGTTCCCGCAACTTTCCGTAGAAATACATGCACAATTTGCCGTGTTACACTAACCCGTGTTACACTATAATATAGTGAAAATTGTACGTCATATGTCACCTAATTAAGTAAATTATAGTAATGTTAGTTGTTACTGTGTCATATTGGCCGATACGGATGATTATTCAGGTGCATTAAATTGTTTTCTCTTTAAAGTTAATCAAACTTAAATGGCTGTGACATGATTGATGAGTGTGACATATTTTGAGAGGATGCTTATCAATGATTTACCATTCTTAATAATTCATCCGCGCCTTGCAGGAGAGCCCCACAAAATATAATGACAAAGTTTGTGCCATCTCCCACTTCTTGCTCTTGCATTTGGGAAGCCAAGACCATTATTTTAGCAGCAGGATGCTCCACCTAATATTACACACCAAATACTTTAATTAAAAGATTTTAAGTACAACGACCCCTTTGTTGCTAAAGAATTCAAGAATCTGAAAGTTGGGTGCAAAAATTCGTAAAACTTGTTAACTCCACCGTTGACCTTATACAGTAAAGATACTTACGTCCAATTCTTGCATAATGGTTCCTGCATCGTTGGTTACAAAAAGTTTTTCGAGGTGATTAATCACCATTTTGTTCATTCCACAAGGTCCATAAGCAGACTTCAAGGTATCAGCAAATTCCCGACACGCCTTGATATTCCTATTCACGGCTTCTTCTAATCCGGAAAAATGCTAAATTTTAAGAATTTGAATATATGAAAGTCTTGTCCCATGCTGCTTTATGGTTAGTTAATAATGCACCAAAATCAAAATAATAACTGATAACTAACCCGGGAGCCATCCTTTAACATTGAAGAAAAACCGGGTGCTTTCGGTATGTGTAGAGCCATAACTAAGCCTTGTATTATTTCACCCTCCGGTTAAGTAAATGACAACAACTATTGTCGAAGTTTCACGAATTGTGGATAAAATTTTACGAAATTATCACAGACCGGATCAGACTCAGAAAGAATGCTTGTCAAGGTGGTGTTTGTGTTACCTAATGGATGAAGGATGAGACAGACTCTTCTGGAATAAAGGATTGTTTGAATTTGAGAGCAATGAGTTAAATCTTAACGCTGATTGGATTTCGTTAGACAATAAAGAACACAGAGGAAATCCATAGACAAAGTGTTGAGAAAAGTCGGATGTAAGAAGACACACAGGAGAAGGAAGAGGGAAACGAAATTTAAATGTTAAACACATGGCAAAGGCACATTCATACATTTGTTGTGTGAGTCATTAATACACATTACACAACACATACATAAGCAAGCACGCACCGCTGACAGTAAATCTATTTGACAAACATTATTTTAGAATGGATACCAAACAATCGGAACCCACCGAAAACCGGCGTTACAAAATGAAAAAGAGACAATCTGGCAAGAAATCTAGATTTTTAATTAAAGCGAAAAAGTTCGGAAAGCAAGGAAAGTTGGGTCACGGTTTTGAGGTGGATTCTGCCACGTATGATTATTTTCTACGAATTATGGAAATAGGTCACAAAAATGAATTTGATTCTCCCGAAGATAAAGGTAACATTTATAAATTTAGTAGTTATCAGTTATGTGGACAACACTGTAATCAAACGCATTTATGTTGATGTTCACAAGCCTGTTCACTATTCAGGTATCAGGGAAAGTTTGTCTTTGGCTTATACATTAACACATTACATATGCATTTATTTTGTAGATATTTTCATCGCGAATGCCTTTAGTGAAACGGAGAATAAAGAAGTCAATCTTTCTAGCAACCAGATGATTTCAAGAGTCTTAGAGAGCCTTCTGCCATTGGCGGACGCAAATGTTATCTGCCGCTTCACATCTGCTTTCACACCGAATTTTCGTACAATATGTTTTGACCCATTTGCCAGTCATATCTTGGAAAATCTTTTAGTAGTAACATACGACAAATGGATGAAGCACAAGGAACTAAAGGAATGGTTTCGAAATACATGCAAATATATTCTGAACAATTTTGAGGAATTCGTCTTTAATAACTTCGCAAATCGCATAATGAGAAAAGTATGCCAATGTCTTAGTGGTACAGTTTCAGAATGTACCAAAACACAAAAACAGTTCACGCCTGCCAGGAACCTTAAAAAAGGACAACTTAAAGAGGCCGAAGCTGAGTTACCAAATGTTAAAAAAGCCAGGAAAAAAAATACCGAAATCCTAAAAGATTTCGCCAAACGTTTTTTCAATTGGCCTCAATTTTATGGTAACATCATAATAGCAGTAGTTCATGCATATTATGTCATACCAAATATTTTAAGATACCCAGTTATTAATCTGTTTATGTATTTTCTGTTTATTCACAGATCTATTTAAAATTGAAGTAACGGGCGGATTTGTCCAATGCCTTTTAAGAACTCTCAAGGCCGTTGATGAAGAAATTCTAAATGAGGGCATAATTCAAACAACTAAGGCTATTCCTGCCCCGATTGATTTGGAGAACAAAGGACACCTTCATGTTCTTGAGATTTGTCTTACTGTTGCAAATGACATAACGTATGAACACTTAATGAACAAGTATTACAAAGGGAAACTATTAACATTTGGAATACACGTAAAGGGAAATTTTACACTGAGGAGGATAATAAACAACGCGCCAAACGAAAAAATTGTAAGATACTAAAAAGCGTAAACATATGTGCAGGCATGTGCCCATTGTATGTATATAAATATTTTCTCATTTGTTTTTTTTAATCAGTTTGAGTCCGTCTTCGAAGAAATAGAAGATGAATTTTCGAAAATATATCAAGCTGACTACACATCGATTTTTGTAGCTCTGGCTGAGGGTTGCAAAAAATTCAAAGCCAAACAGTCAATTTTCGTTAAGAAATTGGCTGAAGTGCTGGAGTCCAAATCGGACGAAAATTTTGTATTTCTTTTAACTCGTTTTGGGAAAACGTTCAAACCAAAAGACGATGGAACTGTTAGCTTTATCACGGATATCAATGGAACAATGGTACTGCAACATTTGTATGGATTCCACAAACCGCATAAGGTAGTAATTATGTATAATCATGATACATATAGAAACTTCAGTCATAAATTATGATTGAACTTCTACATGATTATTTTTTCTATACGATTATGATTCATAATCTTAATCATGTGTAGCAAACAATTTAAAATTATAATAAAAATTGTATGTAATGTGTCCATAAAACCGAGACTTAAATTATGATTAGGTTGTTTCCAACATTCTGGACTTTGACGAAATCGAACTATTGAAACTTGTTCTGGACCCAAAGGGGAGCCATGTAATGGATAGCTACTTTCAAAGTTCCACTGTGGGAGACAAAAATAAAGAGAAAATGTTATTAAAACTCAAGGTGTTATTATTATATAAATATATCAGACACTAAAGCTGAACTTTAGAAATTGTAGAAGAAATAACATTAAATCAATTAACCTAATTTGTATTTAATTGCCTACTTAGGAGCATCTTGTTCCAATGGCTTGTTCAAAATTTGGTTCTCGTGTATTGGATACCATGTGGAAAACGTTTTCGCTGAAAAACAAAAGTGTTGTCGCAGAAGCTCTCTGTGAAAGAGAATCCCAATTAAATTCCAATCAATTTGGTAAATTCTTGTCAATTATTTGTGCGTTACACCTTTACAAACGAGATAAGAAACTATGGGAAAAGGCAATTAGCCAAGGAACGAACAGAAAGCTCGAAGCCGAAAATTTGTTGGCCGCCCTAGGAATAAACGGTGAACCGTGTGATGATCAACAACAAGATAATTCAATCAGTAAGAAAAAGAAGAAAAAGAGGGTAGAAACGGAAGAAGAAGAAATTATTCCAACCAAGCCTGAACAAGTGGAGGCTGAAGAAGATGAACAACAA
>JABASC010000658.1:0-34296 GCA_019776185.1 Plutomurus gul | reverse complement strand
AATATTCATTCACTCCCCCCATCTTTGGGTTTGACAAATCACACTTCCTTCTTAAAAATTCAGTTACAGTGGGAAGATGTGGTGTGAATAACGGGATTAATGTGAAAAATGTGATTAATTCATAACATGGATAGGATAGTAAATCTCATTAATCACATTAACACAAGATTGAGTGCACTGTGATTCACATTAATCTCAGTGTGATAATTACACCCGAAACCCGGATACCACCCGTGGGTTGAAGATAGCGTAACACAAAATCGAAACTCAAAACCCACTGGGTTACGGGTTTATAGTGTCGCGTCTTATATGTATACAGGTGCTTATTGTTAGAAACCCATGGGTGGAGATTTTCGTTCGAATGACCCGTGCTTTTGGTTAGGGGACAAAAAAGCCAAAAGCTGGTTTTTTCAGTTTTTTTGGCTTTTTGCTTTTTTAAAGTGTTATACATACACGTAGTACTGCTATACGCAACACCTTATTCTATTGTAATAAAAATGTCAAATGCAAAAGGTTAAAAATTAGCCAAAAATGCCAAAAATTAAAATTTGTGAACCAGCTTAAGCTAAGAAATCCAAAAAAGCCAAAAAGTTGTGCTTTTTATTCCCTGCTGTTGGCTGCTGTTACATTTCTGTGCATGACTTTAGATAGCCAGCAGCTTCTTATTACATACATTGAGTCATTGAGTCCTATTAGGAAGTCTGTGTCTCGCTGTTGTCTTTTTTTATAGACTTCCTTTCATTGAGCAGCGGATGATGCGATCCAGTGACGTTCTACGCTTACTTTTATTTATGTGGAGTTTCGCTGGAATGTTCTTGCCTGTTTTTTATGCTGGCTCCCTTTATTATATTGTTATTTAGTTGTTACTCGGACAACGAGTAAAGATCATGCAACCAGGGTTTCGTAAATCACAATTTTCAGCTAAAGTCCCACCACCGTGGGATTAGTTCCGGGTGTGATTATCACAGTGGGATTAATTACTGTAATAATTACAGAGACACGCCTGGTGTGATTAATGTGGTTAATATGATCTACATGTTATAAGGGATAGGGACTTCCAATTAATTCCATCACATTTAATCACAGTATTTCATCCCACTGCGTTGGGATTTTAGATGAAAAAGTGGGATTTACGAAACCCCGGGTGAATGACCTTGTGTGATAAAAGGTTTAAAAATATTTGCTCACAATAATTAATCCCACTGTGGTAATCTGATGGGAAACCCTGTCTGCACTACTCTAAGCACTAATAATAATATTATGCCACGAATGCTGGTGCTTGATATCATTATCTCGGAAGGCAAGGCGAAGGCTGATGAATCTGTCGATCAACTCTCCAAACTGTGCATTCACTTGGATTCCTTCTTCCCGATTCTTTTTATTTACATTGCAACCACACGAAACACATTGCACACTCTGTGTTACACAACGGACATATATTTCCTGTAAAAAATATTCGAAAATTCACGTGAAAATGAATCGTAAATCGTATCGCGTTGCTTACGCGCTGCTCGTCATGTGTTGTCTGAGTGCGCGGCTGGTGGGGGGCCAACATTTGGCTTGTGAAGAGCGGGACCCGGAAGGACATTCTGCAAGGAAAAGACCAGGCGACGGAGGTTTTCAAATTATCGTCACTGGAAAGGAAGTCAATCGGGGATACTATGTTCCCAATGAAGTCTATACGGGTATTTTCCATGGATTTAAAAATTCTGCATGTTACATTGTTACGTCTAATAATAATTAATCTAAAAGATAATTTGTGATTAATAATTTGATAATGTCCTCCAAAATTTAACAAATTTTTTCAAATTTTTTCCTTCGAGGGAGAATTTAATTTACATTTTAATCAAATTACATGTAATTTGGCCATGTGATATATGGCTACATTGCATGACTCCAAATTACTAATTACAATTAAACTGAAAGTTCGAAATTACAATTACAATTAAACTGAAAGTTCGAAATTACAATTACAATTAAACTGAAAGTTCGAAATTACAATTACAATTAAACTGAAAGTTCGAAATTACAATTGTAATTTCGATAACATATCCCTAAAATTCTTTCATGTATGTATTTGGCCATCTATATTAAATACCGACATGTTTTTACTGAAACAGAGAGATTTTGTATGATACGAAATACGAATATGAAAAATGTTTTTATTTTATTTGAATTCGGAATTGGTTTGCAACTGATTTATTATATTACTATTGAATTTTTACGCGTTATTTCTATGACAGTAAAGATTCAAGGAGTGAAAACGCGCTACAGCAACCAAAAATTCACTGAATTTCTGATCGTGGCCGAGTCGGAGAAGCAAGCGACCATGGGGCAAACTGGACTGGTGACGACAGGAATATTTCATATAATTGATGACACTCAAACGAGATTCAGCGACAACTGTCCAGACGGTGTCACAAATCTCCGCCCACAACCAAAGACAGAAGTCTCCATCTTGTGGAGTGCACCCTCAGTACTAGTCGCTAGTTGCATTACATTCAAGTAAACATTAATTATTTTCCTAAAATCTACTCTTAAACTATTCGCTTCCTCCCAGGGTTCGATCGCAGTGCTCTGGGGTTTTTAGATAAAAATACGATTGGATTTTTGGGAAACGGCCAATGCCTTTTTGCATATCTCAAAAAAACCTGGAAGTAACGCTGCAATAAATAGCTATAATTTTTGGAATAATTGCCAGAGTGACGTTGGTGGAGCGACCGCAAGTTTGGTACATGGATGATGGGAACTTGACGAAGGTTCTATGTCCTGAATTTCCATCGAGGACAAGTGTGACGACGACTGCGCCACCTTTGACGCGACGAGAACTTGTGGAATCTCTTCTGCTGACAAGAAACCTGCCCCCTCCTCAAAACACAAATGGCAACAACCAACAATTCCGTTTTCATGACCACCCCGAAGATATGTCCCACAAAGAGAACATGCTCCAGTCTATCATGAAAGTCTATGCTAACATTAGTGCTATGCACATTGATCCAACGCCAACAAGTACAACAACGCCCCCACCAACCACCCTCCCTACAGAAACACCCAGTCCACAGACAACACAAGAAGAGCAAAAATGCTGTGCTTGTGACGAAGCCAAATACGAGGTAAATCTCATAACCCAAGCTTATATTACAATAATTAAAATAAGTTTTGGTTTCCGAGGTCGGGGCAACAAAAGTGGCACTTTTTTAGCTTTTATTTGAGAAAAAGACAGATTTGCACTTTAGCAAGGAAAAAGTGCTTTAAAAAACATAAGTGGCTTCAGCTTTTCAAGTTTATAAGTTTATAAAAGCTATAAAGTGGCAAAACCGCACTGGACATTGGCGTAGCTAGGTCAGGGCTGTAGGTACGTAGACCCAAAGGCTACGCCACTGCCAAATTTTTGTTTCCAGATGAAGTGAGATGGGTACAGAAATACATAAGTTGCTAGTTTTTCGCTTTATTGTCCGTTTAAATTTTTGAAATTATATTTCGTAGAAAAAGCAGCGGGAACTAATACGAATTTGATTTTAGGTGATTTTCGAAGGGTTGTGGTCGAAAGAAACACATCCGAGGGATTTCCCTGAAAATGAGTGGCTGCTGCACTTTAGTGACATCATCGGAGCGTCTCACTCGAAAGAATTTTACTTTTGGAAAGCTGGGCAGCCGGCTTCTGAGGGAATTCGCCAAGTTGCTGAATGGGGCGCCACCAGACATCTAGAAAATGAACTCAAAGCAAATGTAAGTTTTTTGTCCAACGTAATAGCCATTAATTCCAAGGAAGAGTTGCGCATGCGTCGCAAGAATTGATTTTTGAACGTACTTTTACCAGAGTCGACAAATCAACACGATAATCAAAGCTCGCGGGCTTTGGCACCCGAATGAGCAAGGAAGAACGTCGGCCGCATTCCGTGTGGACAAGTATCACCATCTGATGTCACTGGTGTCCATGATTGGACCGTCACCCGATTGGTTTGTGGGCGCGTCTGGACTTGAGTTGTGCACCAGCAACTGCACGTGGCTTGATGAGGCTCAATATTTTCTCTATCCCTTTGATGCAGGAACTGACAGTGGAATCACTTACATGGTAAGGGAACCTTCATAAATTACGGTTATAATTAAGTGGGCCACCTTCCACCTCAGTGCTCCTCCACTTTTTTTCAGATGGGGGTGGTGGTTAGGAACAGAAATTTGTGCGTTGCATAATTATTTAATTAGTAAATTATAATTAAATCTCTATCATGTAGATAAGCCACTAGTCCAATAAAAATGAATATGATTTTTGTATGTAAAAGTCACCAAATCTTGCGACGGAGCCAAGAGAAGTCATTAAAGAACTTACGGCGAGACATCCCGCAGATCCCAAGTCCCCATTCTTTGAGCCTGAAAGAGTGGGGAAAATGGAACCATTTGCTAAACTGTACATTCGAAGACAAAGAATTTACCCGAAGGAATGCAGTGACGCCCCTCGCTCGTTGGACACCAGTCATGAAGTCTTCTTCGCTGAAAACACCGAGGAAATCAATAGACGTATAAATTCATCATTTTACTCAATCATTTATCCTTCTGTAGACTCAAACTATTGGTAACAATTAGTCAATTGTAGTTAGCCTTAGGATAGCTAGTCAGACATTAATTGTTACCAATACATGGAATAATTATCAATTACTTGCACATTTACAAACAGCAAGCAATTTTACTTTTTTTTTACTTAATTTCTAACTAACTCCTAATCGCAGTGTGCAAAAGTTAAATGTCCATAGAAATGAAGATACGTTGCTAGATATAAAATTGGTGCCAATTTTCCCCCGAGATTTTGTACATTTTCGGACTAATATCAGTCTTTTACACGTGAAGTGCTGTCATTTATTCATATCTTTTGTATGTGAAACCGTAAATGTTTTTAATTGTGTTTCATTTTGCTTGTCTTTATTGTTTAGCGGAGTGCGCTGTGAGCGAGTGGACATCTTGGAGTGACTGTTCCGTGGTCTGTGGAAAAGGTCTTCGAATGCGGAAGAGGTCGTACGTGATTCCAATGAAGGCTCAGATGATGAGCTGTGATCGGCAGCTCGTGGAGAAAGAAATGTGCTTGGGACAAACGGAAACCTGTGAACCAGAGTAAGAACCATAATCGCAGAGCGCATGATCACGAACAGGGGCGGATTTAGAAATTTTTCAGGGGGGTGAGACCAATACACGAAGAACCATTGTCAAATTTTTTATGGGATTCCCATTATAAGTGTGAAATTTAGGCATTTTTCGCATTTTATTATTACTTTTTCCTTTTAAATTTATTTCGTGGGGGGGGGGGGGGGTGGGGGGGGGGGGGTCAACGCCCCCTTCACTACCTCTAGATCCGCCTGCGATCAAAATGACATGAAACACAGAGGAAAATTGAGCATCTGCTGCTAAATGATTGTAATGGTTGCATTTGTAACAAATAATTGAATTTTTTGATCTGGTTGTCTAGTGCTGACACGATGGAGGAAGTGGACAGCGTTTGTGCCGTGACCGAGTGGTCTAATTGGACACCGTGTTCGGTCACCTGCGGCCAAGGCACAAAATCCCGCAGTCGTCGTTACAAAAATCACATGGGCAGAAAAAAGTGTAGTTTGCTGATGACGCAAACGGAGAGATGCGTCGGAATGAAGGAGCACTGCAATGCCAATGAAGACATTAACGTACGCCTACAATTTTCAATTTTCTATGAGTGTGCAATGCGATGTGCATGCAAATGGTGGGCAGCAGTACGGGGCACGGGTAGGCTTCCAATTAATTAAAGGTTTTGATTTAATTATATTAATGATTGTCAGGATCCGGATTGTCCTCTGACACCTTGGTCAGAGTGGTCTCCGTGCAGCGTGACCTGTGGTTCTGGTTTCCGAGATCGCAGTCGTTCTTTGCTGTTGGGTGACGATGTGGAAATGCCCCAAAAATGCTCCGCCTACGAGACTGGCCAGAGAGCGAACTGCGTGGGAGATTTCGGTCAGAATTGTACAATCGGGGAGGACACGGCCAAACAGATTTGCCAGTTGCCAAGCGAGGCGGGGCCTTGCCGGTCCTCCCGCCCCAAGTACCACTTCAACACTGAGAAAATGATGTGCATCTCGTTCAACTACGGAGGCTGCAAAGGAAATCGAAATCGATTCGAAACAATCGAAGAGTGTCAACAGGTTTGTGGATTCCTCAGCAGCAGACCGCCGGGAAATTCGAATTCGGAGGGGGGAAACGTGGACGGGGACCTGGAAGGATTCCTCACGGAGAGAAATAATAATAATGATGAGGCTACTGACGATTTCGCGAATAATTTAGATTTGTCCACTTTTTCCCGCCAATCCCAAACGGCGCTGGCAGTCCTGCCGAGACAAGAACCAGAGAATCCTGACGGGGTCAAAATGGACTGCATTGTTTCCGAGTGGTCTGAATGGTCTTCGTGCTCGGTTACTTGTGGGGTGGGCGTGGTCGAGAGGAGCAGGGCGATTCTGGTGCAGCCTCAGAATGAGGGCAGACGCTGCCCGAGGAGACTGAGGAAAGTAAAACCTTGCCGGTTGCCTGTCTGTTGAATTCTGAAATATTCTCGATTAAATTTTCTACTCTTTCTTTGTATTCTTGGTAAAAAACCCTCAAAAAAGTTCGTTTTTACCGATGCAAAATATTCTGCACAACGGGAACCTTATTCGTGGTGGCTAAAACATTCTATGCTTAACCCTTTTTGGATTTTGTGAAAAGGAATTTTTTGAAGAAAATACGACCTTTTTCTTACTTTTCCACCAGAAATCAACAATTTGCTGAGAATTTATTACAAACACGTCACTAATTGTAAACCCTTCCACCAAATTCGTCAGTTTTATTCAGGGTTCATCGTAAATCCCACTTTTCAGCTAAAATCCCAACACAGTGGGATTAAATACTCTGGTTTGTGATTAAACCTGATGGGATTAATTAACATACAGATCAGATTAATCACACTAAAAGCCTCTAATCAAATGTTTAACAAAATTTGATCACAGTAATTAATCCCACTGTGATATTCACACCCACCCGAAACCCTGATTGTATTGCATGTGTTTTTGTATACGTAAAGTAAGTATTGGAAGTTGGAAGTTGGCAGTTTTAATATCGGTGACTTTTCTGTTTTTATGCACTCACTACAATATAATAATTCTATTGTCGACTTTTTGGGGTAATTTTCATTAGTAGTAACGTGATGTTAGAGCACTATGCTTCAAAGCAAATATTTATTTTTCAACAGGGGACATGCCCTAATAAACGTATAAAATTGTAATTTGATTACCAAAAAATTTGTTAGCAGCAACAACGGTGGACAAAGGCACCATTAATGATAAAAATTCGCGTAATGGTCTTCCAGTGTGTTCGTCAACTAATTCCATTGAGCAATAAATACGTTTCTATTATAAGGAGTGGCTTTGATTGTCTCATTGTCCTTGTATGGATGGCGAGTCTGTAGGTGGCATACAGAGTTCACATAGTCAGTGACATTCCCTCAAAACTATTAAGGCTGCCTCTAATATTATTGTGACACTAACAATAAGAAAAATGAAACTGTCCATAATCCACAAACAGTCCATAAACATAAAACAGAAAAAATAAATTTGCACTAGTGAAAATGAATTTATCACTAACAAAAAATGAATTTTATTTCCTAAAATGCGAATTTTGAAATGTTGCCAATTTTGATTTTATGTACATGTCACTCAAAGGATTATAAATAAAACGTACACATATTTTGGGTAATGTATTTACGGTACGCGGAGAATTACTAAGCTATTTAGTTCTTTCATCGTGATCGAAGGGTCCATCAATAAATTTTAATTGGAAACATAAAACAAAGCATTTATTTCATTTCCTTTGACAAATTAATAAAATGATTTTTCTTTTTCAATTTTGAAGTAATTCAGATGTATTCAAATAAGATAATTGTGTTTATTGAGCGGAAAACAATTCTCTAAACTAAATGCAATTGGAAATTGGAGCAAAAGTTTTTTAAGAAGTAATAGGTATCAATGTTAAAATTTAGGTTGTACATTTTCTACAATTTCTCTGAAAATGCTCAACATTATTTAGGATCAGGTGAAGGCAAGCTGTTGGTAGTAATGTATACCATGGGCTGTTGAGTTGGGCTGCGAGTGTGAAATGTTGGTGGTGCAGGCTCGTCTTGAACATGTCCGTTTCGATGTTTCACGGCTTTCTTAAACCTTATGACTGCTCTGATTGCGGAAAAGTAGGAGACCGTAATGATCACTTTGACCAACCAAGTGCCCGGAAAATGGTCAATATCGATGATACCCTCGCTTGCCGAAATCAAAGTCGCTGGAATTAAAACGAAGCTACAGAAAGCGAAAATTCCGATGTTGATAAGAAAGCGGTGCTGCAATAATAAAAACAAAAATAAATTACGATTTAGTAAAAATTTCATTGCCTGCCAAAAAGATTTAATACTCTTTTGTTATTTACTCATTAATTGAAAAACTGAAAATATTAATATATTTCCAGTGTTACATTTCCATGCAAGGATTTGCTTACCCAGCGACATTTACTCTTTTGGATTGGATCCAATGCACGATCGTGCTCACAATCTCGGTCGTGCGCAGTTGAAATAGCGGTAATTAAACAGACGACATTAAAGAAAAAAATGTTGATTTCGGTAATTGCAAAGTAGCCAGCTATAATTATTGTGTACACTAACATGTCCCTCCAAATCCTTAACTCGTGCAACTAAAAAAACCAAAATGACATTCTGTTTAAATGTGAAAAATGCAGAAATTGCTCAGAAATTTTGGAAATATCTAAAGTCCTATATACGAACATTGAATAAATAATAACTACAAATACAATCGAACAAATAGTTAGTCAGAATTGTAATTTTGTACATACCAATCCAGTCACCGCCATATCAGTGTCTTCGGTGGAGCCAATAGTTTATTGATAATCGTTTCCAGTAGATTTTTTTAAATTAAATGAGGTTACAGAATTAATATAATAAAAATTGACTTTGAAAATAATTCTAGATATAATACGACAATAGGGCCCCTCGCCAATGAAGATGTGTGACATGTTAATAGACTCAGTTTTTTACCACGATTTCAATGTTGTGTGAAAGTTTGTGTAAATGAGTAATTTACGATTTTATTCCTTAATTTTCAGGAAAATTTAAAGAATAAACACAACACAAATATTTCTCCCATTTTATAATTACGTTGCTACTTATGCATATTCTTATATTTACTTCACAGAATTGGCAACTCTAATATGTAAATTTCGTTCTAATTGTATTATAACCACCATTTTTCACCCATTTTCTACATTTAAAATGCAATTTTGAGCCAAATACTCATTTGCACAAACTTTCACTCTACACCATTGAAATCAGCGTAAAAAACTGAGTCGATTGACATATCACAGATCTTCATTGGCGAGGGGGCCTTATTGTCGTATTGTTACTAATTCTAAAAGTTGAATGGTGATTTGAACCTGCGTATTCCATTGTTTTCAACTGAGATTGTAATATAACACGAGTTGTCCTGGAAATAGCCAGACAGTAACTGTGTATCCTCCTTAGAAAATTAATTCGTTATTTTCTGTGTTTGAAAATGCTCTTTTCTATTCTGTAGACAGGATGACTTTTGTACAATATTAAAACAATGTTTCTATATGCGCTCCTTATGTATTAAATGAATTTGGTGCTCAATTTGACCTTGGATACTGACATGACAAATTGCATTTCCTGAAGTACAGATTTTACGGCATAATTTAAAAAAAATTACTTTATTACACATCATAAAATATTCGGTTATAAATATTGCTGAGAGCTGGGAGGGATTCCTATTTGATTTCTCAGACTGTTGCTTTCTTAACGATACTAATACGTCACTCGTCAAAGTATTACGTACATTTATTACTTCCTAGTAGTTGTGCGAGACTGAAGCCATGTGCTTCGTACTGAATGCACGATGAATTTGTACCCGCGCACTGGGATGTGGGTTCACGTTGGGGGTTTATCTGTTCAACTCCCCCTCGAAATTTTTCTAAGCACAAATTCGATTTTTCACAAAAACGCCAACAAATTTTTGGCCTTCCTGTTGAATTTCAATGTAAAAAAAGTTTATTCTGACCCAACCCCCCTTAAAATGAGTGTTGTGTACGACCCTGCTCATCAGCAACTCCAATCCTCATTTCTACCAGCCACCTGGTAAAAATGGTAGAAATGGTCAAATAGTGGAAGAACAGTAGCTGCTATACTCCCACTTCATTGACTTTGTAGATTCCTTGGTTGGATATGTTGCAGCCATGGTTTTGTAAATAAATCCCACTTTCAGACAAAATCCCATTACTGTGGGATTAAATACTTTGATTTCTGATTAAATTAAATCCCTTATAACATATATATTAGATATCACACTAAATGTCTATATAATCAAACGTTTAAATACATTTGATCACAGTAATTAATCCCACTGTGATAAACACTCGAAACCTCTGACTACTAAATGCGAACATATTCCAGAGCCACCCTCACCCCTTGGAGATTTTCCGCACCTCCCTCGACAGAACGCTGTGGTGCATTTCACAATTAAATATACATGAAACTTGTATAAATATTTGTATTTATAAAAGCCTACATATTTTGGGCACTGGAATTATTGCAAACAATTGTAAACTATTTAATTATTTCATTGTGATCGAAGGGAGCAGAAGTAAATTTAATTGGAAACATATTTCTTTAATCTTCATCAAAGCAAAGTATTTATTTCATTCCACGTACAAATTACAAAAATACCAATTTTTAAATTTTGAAGTAATTCAGATGCATTCAAATAAAAGAATTGTGTTTATTGAGGGTAAAACATTTCTCTAAAAATACAATTGTAAAGATAAATCATTACTAAATAGCTGAGAAATAATATATCTAATTTAATATTGGAGTTTTATACATTTTTAGAATTTTCTCATCGAATGGTGGTTCCAAATACGGATTATTTAGAATCGGACGAAGTGAAACTATTAGTGCCGATGTATGCCGTAGAGTCGGGAGTTGGCCTGCGAGTGTCAGAAGGCATTGGTTCAAATTCGTCGAAAAATCCGTTTCTATATCCGACCGCTTGCAAAAACCAAATTAGAGCTCTCGTCGCCGAAAAATATGTGATTGTCGAGATCACATTGAGGAGCCAAGTGACTGGAAAATCCGTAATTTTCATTTTAAGTTCTTTAGCCCAATAATACGTCGATGGAGTTATCATGAAATAAATCACTGCGAAAATGCCGATGCTTACTAGAAAACGGTTCTGCAATTATAGAAATAAATGATTGATTAGGTGAAAATTTCATTGCTTGTAAAGGAGATTCAATGCTGATTTGTTATTTCATCATTTATTGATTTGTTTATAAAAAAAAACTGAAAATATTAATAATATTTCCTGTGTTATATTTTACATTCTACAAGTTCATAGTTCATACTCACCCAACGACATTGTTGTTTTTGCTGGCGAGTTAAACGAAGATCAAATGCAGAATCCTTGTCGTAAGCAATCCATCCGGCCGTAATTAAACACAAGAGGTTTAAGTAGACAACGTTGATTTCCGTGATTGAAAAGTTGCCACTTATTATCGTTGTGTACACCAACAGATCTCTCCAAATCAGTAACTCGTTATTCTAAAAAGAACAAATTGATATTCAGCAAATTTATTTTGCAAATATTTCGAGCACGAAATACGAACATGGAATAAAAATAATAACTACAAATAAAATCGAACAAATAGTTAGTCGTAATTGTAATTTTGTACATACCAATATAGTCAACGCCATTGGGAACAGAATCAAATTTATAAAATTCGATTTTGAAAATAATTCTAAAATATGAACGACGGTTTAAAACAGTGTTCCTATGTTTTCACTTAGAAGGTGACACGCGTTGAAATGGAAATATCGAGACAATAACCGCCGATCCTCTTTAGAATATTAGTTCGTTATTTTCCGTCGGTTTGAAAAAGATTTTTTATTCACCGTAGCATTTGTACAATATTAAAACAATGTTTCCTTGTGCATTAAATGAACATCGCACACAATTTGACCTGGATGCTGACCTGACAAATTGCATTTCCAGAAGTACGAATTCTACGGCATAATTAAATTTAATTTCACATTAAAAAATATTCAAAGTATGGCTTCCTGGTTGATTTCTCAGATTTTTGATTACTTAACAATGCTAATACGTCACTCGTCATTCAGAGTTAATGTACATTTATTACTTCCTAGTTGAGACTGAAGACACGTGCTTCGTGCTGAATGCACGAGGACTCCTCATGAGTTGTACCCGGCTCACCGACATGCGGGTTCAGGTAGGGTTTTACGTGTTCAAACCACCACCCCGCGCTTATCTAAGCTAGATATAATTCGAGCCAAAATAATTTCGCCATTTCGGTCGAATTTCTGATTTTCAGGGTCATAAATGTTTATTCTGACTTAACCCGCCCTAAACTGACAATGAGTGTTGGATCATGATCCGACCCCGCTCAACAACAAATGCGCTCCATTTCTACCAGCCACTGGGTAAAAATGGTAGAAATGGTCAAATAGTGAAAGAACAATAGCTGCTTTATTTCCACTTCCTTGGATAGATTTCCTGGTGGGACATGTTGCAGCTCTAATTATTAAATGCGAAAATATTTCAGAGCCACCTTACCCACTCAGAGAATTGGGGCAGTTCCCTCGGCTGGAATATCTGGAATTGCTTCTTTGTATGAAAGGAGGCAGATGTCAATTACGGCGGTCTCTTGACACTCAAGTCAACCAAGTAGACAGAGCAGATTGTCGCATTTTTCACATTGTTTTTTATGCAAGGAAGGTGAAAAATAGACCTACCTAATAAATATGGTACAGTAATATTGTTGGCAGGGGCGTGCCCAGCCTATGCCCCCAAAATCAAAAAATTGGGAAGCAGGTGAGGGGTGTGACTAAATTAACATACCTAGAAAGGGGCCTGCCCTCCCCAAGCCCCCATCAAATACTTTTTGTGGACACGCGCATGAAAAACAATGTCGCTGAATCATGAAAATAATAATATTCAATGTGGAATCTTAAATAGAAGCAAGGTTATACATTCGAGGGTATAATATTTTGATAATCATTTTTAAATTTAACAATAAATATGTTATCATTATATCTGGTTATGCAGCTTCAAGTATTTGGGAGATCTAATTACGAATTTAGATTAAAGAATTTCGTTATGTTTATCCAGTACTTTACATATAAAGTATTTTAATTTATTTACTATATCGGATTTATCCGATTCAGAGTCAAAATATTTAAATGACATATTACTTGGTTACAATAGTTAAATATAAACATCGAGATGAATGCCTACGTTTGATGGGGAATACTAAATTCGGTTTCATTTGTTCAACGTGCCAGACAAGTGAATGAGATGACAGCATGAAGCATCGAAGATTATTTGCATAGAATTAAAAATAGCAGAGACAGAGCGGAGAATGTTCTTTCATTGATTCAGTGATGCGAACGATGTGATTCCAAGAACTCTGTCCACGTTTGTCCTTTATTTATCCTTGTAAGACGTGAATTGTGCTGTGCGTTGGGGCGAGCCAGCGAGCCAATCCACCATCCAATCTTATTAACTTAGTTAGACACAAACAGCACAGTCGGCTCTTATGGCAATGCAACGGTGCAAAGTGCACAATTCAATGTCCATCAGAGCAGTGTTTCGTCGTTTCAATCACCCGGTCGTTTTACACCGTTTTAACCAATTTGACCTGGTCAAAATTGCTCCAATAAGATATTGGTCGAAATTGGACGAAATTAGAAAGTGTGGCTACAGTGTATAAAAATGCAAGTCTTTTCATATTATATTTCGACCATAACGACCAATAAAAACCATTTCCAACCAAAAAAAAACCTGGTTGAAACGGGTGGTCAAAACGAAACACTTGAGCAGAGAAGAGTCTCTTTTGCAAAATTTGAAATGGAGCACAGGATGAGTGGCTTATATTGACCACATACGCTCACTCTCCAGCCACTGGACGGATAGATTTTCCTCCCTCAACGTACAACCTATAAAATGCAATCACTTTGACAAATTCACTGCCTTATTCTCTGCCCTTCAACCTCCAATTAAATCTATAATTACTTTGACACTTAATAATACCACGATGCTGTTTCTGCAAAAAACTTGCCAGGGTGGGGTAACTAGGCCGCGGCTGCAGGGCCGGTCCCATGAACTAGTATAGCGGGCATTTTATAGCAAAGTTTTATAGTCGCCGTTATATAGAACGGTCATGTATTGTCTTGAAATTTTATAGCAAAGTGTAATTACACTAGAATGCAAGCATTATCGCCGAGCACTTTTATAGTGTGGGACAGGTTATCGGTTAATTTCGAATATTAGGTTACATTGACTTATGAATATTAATTTTTACAGTTTCGATGTTTTTATTGTTTTTTAAAAACCATACATTATATATTAAATGTAAAATTACTGGTTGAACTATAAAAATTATTAATATGAAAAGTCTTTGATATAATAAAGTTTTAGCTTCTATAACCTTTCTGACCCTAGGAGATGTCCATCGCTAAACAATGTCCATATTATAAGCTATAAACCCGCTATAAACCGTTATGATAACTTTGCAATACTTCATTAGTCAAAATATTCTCACTTTTCTCACTTTGACCATTTTCAGTGTCGAATTTTAGTCCGCTCGATTGTTACATAGGTTCTCCACTATTCCTCATTAGGCTAATTTTGACAGAAAAATCATGAAATCATTATGAAAATAAATTCTCATAGTTGGTGAGTGCAGGCGCTTTTGTGTGAATGAGTATGTATGCATATTAAACGATTGCTGTCGGATCCACATTTGTATGCCGTTGTATGTATAATACGAACAATAAGAATAATAACGTGTTTTTTATAATAATTTTATTTAAGCCGACATTGGAGGAGATGCATTTTAGAGGTCGCACAATCAGGGTTCCGTTTCTTGCACTATTTTGTCAGTTTTACCACCCTCCCTGCATTAAATACATTGAATACAATTAAAGATGAATTTATGAAGAAAAGGTTTGTTGATTGTTCATGTTTAAATGTATTGGAGTTGACTTCTAACAATTATTAGGTGATATAGGCCACTTAATTTTAATTGGTTTGATATTTAAATAGATATTAGAGAGTATAAACGGTGTCCCACTCGAATCTACTGTTTAAAAAGCGTAGCAAAAATTATTTCCATTAAATGTACCCAGCAGGGTTTCGTAAATCCCAATTTTCAGCTAAAATTCCATCACAGTGGGATTAAATACTGGGATTTGTGATTGAATTAATTGGTATTCACTATCCCTTAACATGTAGATCACATTAATCACACCAAACGTCCTCTGTGATCAAGCGTTTAAAAACATTTAATCACAGTAATTAATCCCACTGCGTTAATTACAGCCGAAACCCTGTTACCAAGTGGCATCTGCATAAAATACATTTCTTGTTGTGATTTCAAAGAAGCGAAACCCTATGCACAATGTCTGGACTTTTTCAGCACTGATCCAAAGAGCAGTTGCTTACACACTCAGATAGCCACTTAAGAAAGAAGATGTATTCCTTATTGTTAGACATTGGAGAGGCCTGGCTATAAGACTATAATAATAATAATAATATACGTTATGTAGTAAAACTGGTTGAATGGAGCTTTGGATGATGGGATTGGAAACGGACGTCTGCTGGAGACTTGTTTTCGTTGAAGGAATGAAAATGTAAATTGTCTAATTGCGCAATGTGGTTGGCTGAGAGAATTGACACACCACTCGGAAAAACAAGTCCCGATCTCGCAATCTAATGCATACATTCATTTTTATTCACTCTTTCCTGCAAACATCATCCTAAACAACGTGCCTCATCCTCACAGAAACTTACTTGGCAAAATAAACTTGTCCCATTTCAAAAAATAATATTTTTTGCCGGGAAAAATCAGAAAGCCTTTGCAAACTGTTGTAATAAAAACTCATTTCTCAAACTGAAATTAAATGCTTAATTTAAATTTATTAAATTTAATAAAATCAAATTCAATTACAAGAGTCCATTGCCAGATTTCACAGTTTCAATGTAAGAAATGAATTGCTTTAAAGAAATGAACTTTAAATCTCACAAATTAAATTTAAATTAATAAATATTGTAAATTTCTGCTACTTCACTTGCTACTACTGTTGTTGCATTTATAAACAACGGATTTATATTCGTGAATCGTGTCAACGTCAACTGCAAATAATTGTCAACATAATTCGCTGAGAATGAATTATTTCTGTTTAGAATAATTGTTTGAGTAACTGCAGGGAGTAAAGTACAAGCTGCTATTTGCCAGAATGAACAAATTTGTTGACAATTGTGGTCAGGTCGTCTGAAAGGATGTTTCCAAATATTTATTATTACAATTAGGTCGCCTTCGTCATCGTTTCCCCATTGTGCCTAATTATTTTGCTTGTCAATAAATTCCCCTTAAAACTGTGTCATTCATTTCTTGCGTACATTTTGTAATTTACTACTATTTAAATATATTAAAGATAAATGTGATAATGCAAATGTGGGATGACAAAATTCCGTAGGTCATGGTGAATTTCGTGCTCGCAGCTATTTTGATTGTTATTCTTAGGCCATTGGCAAAGGCAATCAAATATTGATATATTTATCATTGTTAACTAATAGCTGTGGTTGTAACTGTGAATGGAAATTATTATTATTATAAAATGTCAATGTTTTAATTATTATTCTGTAAGTAGGCTGAAATGAAACAGTAATTCTACGCGCTTGATCGAGAAACATATTTTTTCTCCCCCTTTTGCGCTTGCACACAATATTTATGAACTTACACTTTTCTACAATCCAATAAAAAAGGTAGCATAACAGGGTTTCGCGTGTGATTATCGTTCACAGTGGGATAAATTGCTATGATTAATGGGATTAATGCATTAATTACACATTACCAATCGTATTAACATTGAAGTGTGATAATTTTTGAAGCAATATCACAAAGCTTGTATGCGGTGTTGATTGGATGTGCCCGCCATTAATTATCCCATTTATCACATTAAGCCCTTTTAATCACATTAACCCCATGTTACACATTAATCCCTTTTAATCATATTTTCCCCACTTCATTGTGATTTTTCCACCCACAGTGTGATTTATGAAACCCTGCATAAACAGTTTAATTGTATGTAGTACAATTAATGTGCTGTTGTATGTTTAATTAGTAGATCAAGTGAACGTGTAAGTCGAATGCAAAATGCAACCAGAAATAATGCAAAAATTCGATAAAAGGGGGAAGATGCACTAACTTCGAAGCACTGACTGTACATCTTAATTAATGGCAATCGCCTTGTCCATGCATTTTCAAAGGTATCTCTGTAATTGATTGTTCAACGTGTGCATTACACTGTGCATTGTATTCTGCCGTGTGTTTTACGTGCAAGATGAATAAATTGTACGTGTAGATAATCAAGCGGTGTATGTTGTGTTGTGTTGTGTCGTTGTGTGTGGTGCTATGCGATAGCTGTGCGATAGCTGTGCCATAGCTGTAAATGGTAGGAGGTTGGTTGGGGATGCACGGGGCAACGGGCAACTGAAAGAATACCTTCCTATGTCTTCGTGTATTTGTTGCCACAGGCTCAGTCTCCGTTCGTGGCTTCCAGTGAGTTGGTGTTGGTGTGCAATTGTGACCTGTCTCTTCAGTCTTTCCCATCTCTCTCTCCAAAACGGCCGGCAGAAAAGTATCCACGCTTTTTCGCATTCTTTTCACTGACACAAAAATCAATTTCTCAAGGAATTACTCCTGTTCTGGATTCAAAATGTCACGTAATAAGGCTGCAAATCAACTCAACGACTGGAAAAAACAGAATGAGGTCAGTTCAAATTTATACAATTTCGGGGCATTTTGATACGGGTCGTAATTTCAGCCTGCAAAATTCTCACGCGTCAGAAAAACTTTGAATTTGTTTATTTAATTATAATATTAATATTATATAAATATGATTCACAATTTGAATTCATGACAGTGTTTTAGTATTTAGCCGCTATCTTGGGTTCGCATCGTGTCCCACGCTATTTTACTGCGGCCAGCACATCCGTTCAATATTATAGACGAATATTTCCTATACATATGTAATTATTTAAATTGTGTCATGTCACATTCTCCTTCGGATGGAAAACTTGTATGCTTTCCTTTCCGTTTGTATATTTATTCTTCTGTAGAAGTTTTATTCGTGGAATTCGTAGAAAACGAGTTGTTGAGTTTGTGATGAGAATCGTTGCAGTGTTTCACTGGAGAAAAAAAGATCCCCCAAGATTCCATTCTTTTGATCCACCAAACAAGAAACTTCTCCTGCCCATACGAAGTCTCAATGCTCATTCATTTGCTTTCCTGCCGGTTTCTATCATAAAACTGAAATAGCAGAATAATCATTGAATAGATGTTAACACACGTTAAATTAATTATTTCAATGGCAGGTTAGTTTTACAGAAAAAATTTCCAACCGGTCTTTTTCATGAAAATCGGTTAAATATCTTTTGAGCATGCGTCTCTAAATTTAATCCAGGTGTTTTTCCGTAAACTGTGATTAGAAGGGTGAGGTGGTGGGTCCGGCCGGCAAATCTGCACCAACCTATCCCCATGCTACGTGTTTTTGCAGATTCAGAAGGTGGCTTCTGTTTTGCCTTGGCTTTCTACACTGGATTGCATAATGCGTTCTTCTATTTATCTGTATAGAGTGTAGTTTTGATGGCAACTGTTTTTCTGGCCAATTGGACGAGACTCTCATCTTTCCAGTATCAGCTTTACAGATAACAAGTGCTGCTACGGTTTACTGTCAGTACAACCATTGGAAAATGTGTGCTCATAGAGAAATCGAGAAACTTGCAATGAAATGAGTTGCAGAGTGGTCTGTGCATTAGAATATATAATAAGTACATGTTATATAAGGGATGAGTATATAGAATGGTGACTGGAGCAGCCAATGGTGCTCGGAAGGTTAAAGGATGCCTCAGGCCTTGTTCATCTGCATAAATCCCACAGTTTTTCATTCCATTGCTCAAGTTCTGCTTTCTGTCTGTGAGAGTCGCTTGTCTGCCCTCCCTCCAACAACTCTTCAGGTGACTTTCTCATAAAAGTTGAAAATCAGTTGCTCCACCAGTCAGCACACCCCACCCCACCCCCACGTCCATACCTTCACAACTTGCACGTTCCGTCAGATGAAGCAACTTTTTATTCTTTCCCACCGAGAGTCCAACTGCTGCTATGCACTCTGCTGGACAATGTGCACAGAGCACCTTAAGGCACTTTACCCACTAAATAAGTCATCCGTCAGATCCGTCGTCTTGCTACTTGCACGCATTTCGAATGCCCACTCAAGGAATTCCTTAGACAATAAAATTCCAAACTCACAACCATGATAATAACTAAAGATTCTAATTGCATTTTTATGAATGTAGTTTTCTTGATGATATTCTCAATGTGCGTATTCACTTCAGGCGCGTATCTAGAAAAAGTCTTTGGTAGGAGTCTGGGGGTGGCTATTCTTTGTATGTTAATGTAATCACACCATGTGCCTTACTCGTATTACCTATCATTCCTACGCTAATATTTTTATTTGAAGGGGGGGGGGGTTCGTCCCATAGGCTGGCTACGCCACTGCAGCAGGTAAATAAATGTGTTGTGCAATCTGCTGGGAAGTATTCCGCTTTCCCACTGCCACAATAATAATACGTTGAATTCAGCCAGAAGGATATTTCACATGGCACGATATTCATTTTATCAGCAGAGCACAGAAAGTTGTTGGCGACGAGCAGAGGGGGGAGGTGGCTCCCAAAATTACATTCAGACTACACGTAGTAATTATCTCCAGTATTACGGAGGAGACTTTTATACATTCTACATTCTAAGCAACAGCAAGTAATTTATGGTTTCTTTGGTGGTGCTATCAACTGCTATCAGTCCACCACCACCACCACCACCACCACCAAAGATAACTTTGTAGGAAGCAAGAACAAGATTCTCACCGTACACTTTTCATGTGGCTGATGGCAGCAGGATACCGCTATGCTTAGAAACTGTAAATGTATCTTGCGATCGAACGGCATTATTGAAAAATTAATATATGAAATTCAATATTATTTAAAAAACGGATACTTCCAATGTTTCCAGGGTTTCGTAGTAAATCTAAAATCCCATCACAGTGGGATTAAATACTGTGATGAAATGTGATGTGATGAATTGATCACATTAATCGAATTAAACGTTTTCAAACATTTGTTCATAGTAATTAATCCCACTGTGACGGATCACACCGGAAACCCTGTCTGTTTCCATTCAGACTGCCTTACATAATAACATCGTACTTTGATAATAGGAGAGTGGGAAATTAGTAAATATCCAGGTTTCCTTTCCTATCACTTGTCCAATCGATAGGTATAATACCGGTATATGTATTTATGTAGACTGTTCCACGTGAAGCCACACTGAAGAGATACATACATACATTGATAAAAGACCATTGTCCACATTCTACATACATTCCAATACATCCAATTTAACTATAGGTATATATCTATATGCTATACTAGATATGCATAAGTATATGTGTTTTAAGTGAAACTATGACTTTGAAAATTGGTTACACTTTTTTTATGACGAACAAATGGACAATGAAACAGAAGAATGTGTATAATTGTTACAGCATTATCTAGACAGTGCACACACACCTTAATTATAACATCCGACAAATTATCTGACATAAAAATAATATTCTGTATTATGTAAAATGTAATTGTGGGTCACTTGTAAAAATGTAGAAATATTTCCAACAAGCTTTATCAGGTTCGTGCACAAAAAGTATTTTTTCAGATCTGCCCCCGGGTGCAATCTATTAATCTGAAAGATATGTTCGCTCTGCAAACTTCATGAATGGCATCTGATTATAATATTATCACGCTAATTAAGTAGAAGCAGGATGAGCGAATGCGTTTGAAAAAACTGTCTAAAGTGGACAATTGGTGGTTGGTGCGTGTAATGGTGTGATGGTGTTATTATAAAGATTGCATTGTTGGTGACTGTGCGTTACTTACGTTGATTATTTGTCAACATGTGTTATTTTTTCTGTTGTAGGCATCGGAGAGGGCGGTGAACCTTCACGGATGTCCTGTGGCCAGTCTCACGAAATCGCTCAGCGTTGGCCGACAAGGAAACCTTTTGCTGCAAGATACAAATCTGATCGAGCATTTGGCCGCATTCGATCGCGAGAGAATCCCCGAAAGAGTCGTCCACGCTAAAGGAGCAGGTATTAACTATGACAAAATGTCAACTAATTAATTCAATTTTTCTGCTGTGATTATCACAGTGGGATTAATCACTGTGATCAAATGTTTTTAAGTTTGATCACAGAGACGATTGGTGTGATAAATGTGATTTATATGTTATAAGGGATAGGGAGTACCAATTAATCCCATCACACCCATTAATCCCACTGTGATGGGATTTAAGAAACCGTGATTGTGGGTTTGATTGATATATTTGTGTGTTCCCCGTGTTAAATAGATAGGCAGTTACGCAGTTTCCATAATGAGTAGGTAGATTATAGTTAGCATTGTGTCGGTGTTAATATTCCATTGAAGAGAGTGGTCGTTTGCTTTTCTGTTGCACCAATCCAATGCTTTGAAGTGAGAGAATAGCAAATAAATCAGTCGAATGCTTTGTCTGTCCCAAAAACACTTGACAGGGATAGATAACACACGAATACGTTTTTTGCTCAACTTCAAAGCCCCAACTCTCTTTCTGTACATTCTACCTGCTCTGCTGGCAAATTTCTATTCACACTTTTTCCCAATGCCAACAGAGCACACAGAAATGTTCACACATGAATTTAATACGCTCTCAATGCACAAACAACAACAGCAACGTATTTATTATTATTATCAGCAGATCGTAAATGTTTATGCAAAAGTGGCTGAGCACACGGCACTCACCGGTTGGACGACATTGCGCCCCCGCCCCCACTCCCACCCTCATTTTACGAGCTGTAAAGTTGACGGATGCGGTAATCCAATTTTCTCGAATGTATTTTGTCAACCAGACGACAGAGAGACCGCTTGCAGTGAAAAGAAGCATAAATCTTATTGATGCCTGTGCACATGACAATAGGACAGGGGTTTATGCACGTAAATTGGGTCACTTACATAATGGCCACAAGATTAGAAAACTTTATGCAATCATTTGTCAAATATTTAGACTTTGGAGTATGTGCATAATTATGTGACCAAGAGGTGAGGCCTAATTGTTTGAACTGTCGATTTTCGTCCGTCCAGTAAAAGTAGACTGTAAATAAAAAGTGAGTGACTGATGAAAACAGAAAGGCCAAGAATTGCAGGATGTAAAAACCCCGTTTCATTGGGTGGTAAAAGTAGAGAATTGTTGTTGAGAGAGCAGAATGGGGGCGTTGGACCCTGTCCCCATGATTTCTGTTTGTAAAGAAATCTATAGAATAAATTCTTTGAGCAAAGTCCTTTTGGAAGTAATTTTCGCACACTCATTCCATAAATTGGTTTATAGATTTCTTTGAATTCATCACAAACAGTGGCGTATCTAGTGTATGGGCTCATTGCCCCCCAAATCAAAAAATTAACCTAGAAAGGATAGGGAAGGGGTGCGGGGTGCTGCTAAATTAACCTCGGAAGGATAGGGCCACCCCCCATACCACCACCAAATACTTTTTTGGATACGAGCCTGACGTAGACGATGTGAGTGAACGTGTCAGAGCACACAATATTTATTTCGAATGCACATCTAAATCTGCTATTAGGTACTTTGACCCCTCGTCTACTTACAGTGCCGTTGCATAGGAATGCATTCAGAACTATTTACTGCAGCAGGACATGAGAATATTAAACCACAAAAGGATTATTTCATCCCTTCTCTAATATCTATTACATAACACCATTGATCCATATTACTTGGAAATAATCAAAAGCATTATATTTAAGAGATTTTACTATTGCACATCGGTGGCGTAAATAGAAAAAGTATTTAGGGGAGCAACATCCTTTCTATGTTTACTTAGCCCCCCGCCCAGCTCTCCTTAAAAATCCTTTCTATGCTAATTGATTTAGATCTGAGGGTGCTGACGAGCCCTTCCTCTGGCTACGCCACTGATGCACATACATATAAAACATTTATTCAGAGAATTAATTGCACACATATCTTAATTTGAAACAGATAATTGCCAGTGATTAGAATAAATTCCCGAAATGCGAACTGCGACGCGTTATAAAATTATTTATTTTTTACATTCCACATTCTGTGATTAATTTTCTTGGTGCAAAAAAATAAAATTTAATTTAATTCCGTGTACAAAGTGGAGGGAGAGTGAAACAGAAGAGACGAGTGATCATTCTTTGAATCTTTCATTGCGTCTTTATAATTCTTTCGTCCGATGAAGGTCACTTTCTTTTGACATTCGGCCTGCACACATAATACTACACGTAGATGAGCTGACATTATAAGTACATTATCTGTCTTACCGAATGCCATTACTAATTTCTTCCTATGTGTATCCATGAATGACGCGCGTCTTCTCATGCAATCACTTTCAGACTTTTTGTTGACTTTTCTGTCTGTGTCTCTGTGAGTCCTGCCAATCAGATTCTTCAACACCTTGCACATGTATTAGTATTATGCAAGGCGCGTATCCAGAAAAAGTATTTGGTGGGGGCCGGTGGGGTGCACTATCCTTTCTGTGTTAAATTAGCCACACCCCGCACTCCCTTCCCCATCCTTTCTATGTTAATTTTTTTACGCCACTGTTGGTGTGTAACGCCTTTTAGTCACGGAGGGAATGCAACGTCCACCAGTTTCCCTTTCACGTGCGGTAAACAACAAAAGACGACACAGGTTTTAAATCCTTAGCATTGGATAAGCACAGAGACCAAAGAGTAGCTATTATTCTCTGTTTTTTGTATATCCAGGCATTGCAAAGTAATAGTGTGTGGTGCATCAAGAACATTCGTGGAGTTTCTTGACTCCATTTTTTGTGTGCAGTTCGTTTGAAAATGAATGACTCTTCATTGAATGCACTTTAAATGTACAGTGTATTACAGCGTCTCAGATATGATTTATTCTGTGTTCATCAAAGAACCTTAAATGGTTGCACCCTTTCGCTATTTTCTCTTAAAAAATGCACAAATATTTATTCCACAGTGTGATTCGCTTTTTTTGTCTGAAAAATACGAAACAAAAAAGATTTTTGCAATTATTTCGTAATTTTTTGCGTGGGCATTATCGGTGACAGGCGAAACATCTGGAAAGTATTTCATTGGGGCCTGGGGGTAGCTTATCCTTTCTATGTTAATTTAGTCACACATCAGGCGATTCCCTATCTTTATTACATTAATTTTTTTGATTGGGGGGGGCACGGACCCATGGGTTGGATACGCCACTGATAAGTGACACGGCAGCAGTGAAGGCATAAAAGAAATGTTCTACGAGTACAATTGTTTGTATTTGTTTATTTTCAGGTGCTTTCGGATACTTCGAGGTGACTCATGACATCACGAAATACACGAAAGCTCGAATTTTCGAGAAGGTGGGTAAGAGGACGCCGATGGCCATTCGGTTCTCGACTGTGGGTGGGGAGAGCGGCTCGGCCGACACTGCCCGTGATCCTCGTGGATTTGCCGTCAAGTTCTACACGGAAGACGGAAACTGGGATTTAGTCGGAAACAACACGCCCATTTTCTTCATTCGTGACCCAATCCTCTTCCCCAGTTTCATCCACACCCAAAAGAGGAACCCACAAACCCACTTGAAGGTAAATCTTTCAGAAACACGTTTTCCAAAATTAAAAAACAAATCATCATGGTTTCGGGTGTAATTATCACAATGGGATTAATTACTGTGATAAATATTTAGGATGTGGACATGTTCTGGGACTTTATCAGTTTACGACCAGAAACCACGCACCAAGTTTGTTTCCTGTTTGGTGACCGTGGAACTCCTGATGGCTACCGCCACATGAATGGCTATGGATCCCACACGTTTAAACTGGTGAACGCTGACGGGAATCCCGTGTACGTGAAATTCCACATGAAGACGGACCAAGGAATTAAGAATCTGGCTGCGGATGCCGCCGGCGAGCTGGAAGGTAAAAACCCCGACTACGCCATCCAAGACCTTTACACGGCGATTGCTGAAGAGAGATTCCCCTCATGGTCCATGTACGTCCAAGTCATGACTTTCGAGGAAGCCGAGAAATATCGCTGGAACCCATTCGACTTGACCAAAGTGTGGCCCCATAATGATTACCCGCTGATCCCCGTCGGCAGAATGGTCTTGAATAGAAATCCCACAAATTACTTTGCCGAGGTCGAGCAAATTGCCTTCGCACCCGCCAACATGGTGCCCGGAGTGGAACCGTCTCCGGATAAAATGTTACAAGTAATAATATAAATATATAATTAATTGTATTTACGGAGCTTGGATAACACGGATTAAGGATTAGTAGTCATTAATACTTTAATGTCAACATTGTTTTACAAAATATAATTCTTAATCCAATGAAAATTAAGGAACTAATCCTTAATCATAATTAAAGGATTAATAATCCAATCCTTAATTCCGCAAAAAGCCTTTAAAAAATTAACTAACTCATTTCTAATTAATTAACTAATCTTTAATCATGATTAAAGGATTAGTAAGCGAATCCTGAATCCCCCAAAAACCATTTAATAAAATCCGGAATTATAATTAACTTTTAAAAATTTAGGGTCGTCTTTTCTCTTACGTGGACACTCACCGTCACCGTCTGGGCGCGAACTACACGCAATTGCCTGTGAACAAGCCAAAGTTTGACCCGAAGACATACACTCGTGACGGGCCAATGAGTCAGGACATCCACCAAGGGGGCGCTCCTAACTATTTCCCGAACAGCTTCAACGGTCCCCACGAAGACCCTAGCGCCGTGCAAACGACTTTCAACCTTTCGGGCGACGTGGATCGCTACAATTCCGCCGACGAGGACAATTTCGCCCAAGTGGACTTGTTCTGGAAGAAAACTTTGAATGCGGACTCGCGAAAACGTCTTGTCAACAATATCGCGGGACATTTGAAAAATGCTTCAGAGCCGATTCGCGAGCGGGCCATGAATAACTTTGCGCAGGTGAACGACGAGTTCGGAAGCGCCCTTCGAAGCGCCGTCGCCGCCAAACTCAGCGGAAAATAAAAAGAAGCAGACAATTTCTCAACTATCCCCACAAATCAATCAATCAATCCTATAAATAATTAAATAAATAAATACATTCCATTTCATTTACTCCTTCCTATCTAATAGTTATTAGCCTCCAATCACTTCTGATTCATATGAACACATTTCTAATGCGTTTCCATTCAATTATTCTACCAAGTCCTTGCACAAGCAAACAAACAAACAAAGGCAATCACTTATTCTAAAAATACTTTCCTGAAACATTTACTGTTTGTGAGGAAAAACTAATTACATTTACACAGCACGCCCCTTTAATATTCTTAGAAATGCGTAGACAGATATTAATTGCTAATGTGCTTACGATGGACAGGACAGGTAATTATTTAGATTCCTAATTAACTGCTGTCAATCCATTTAATATATATTACATAATCAACAGCCACTTGAAGTAGACAGCATTGTGAACAGGGTTTCGGGTGTCATTGTGACAGTGGGATACATTGAAGTGATTCTAGGGATAAATGGAATTTACTATCCTTTCTGTTATAAATTTTCACATTAATCCTGTTATTTACATCACATCTTCCCACTGTACTGTTTTTTTACCGAAAAAGTGTCATTTACGAGACCCTGATGGCGATGACTACTTTTCCATTTATGAACTCTGTAATTTTCTCTTGGCTTTGTCTGTATTCCTACATTAGCTCCTAATCTAATTTGTCAATTTATTACGAGAGAGAGAGATTGTTAACATTTTGTTTTAGAAAGACTTTTGAATGGATAATAGGATTCCTAAGGCACGAATACGCGTAAGCGTGTAAACAATTACGCGCTCGCGTACGAGTACCAACAAGATTTCTGTGCCAGAAGATTGTCGCTGCTGAGTTCTGTACCTGTACGATATACTGATAATATTACTATTGAATTTGGCGCCACCGCAGCCTAGCGTGCCGCCTTATTTCTAATAACAATTAGAAATATTTTCAGTGGCCCAAATGTTTCCTATGGTATAATTATTCTTAGTTTGAAATTATTTATCTTTGTTATGTAACGTTTTTTGATCGAGTAATAATTCCCTTAAAATTCCTATATTTTTAATTGTCCTCTCTCTCTCTCTCTCTCAGATAGTTACGATAATTAAATAGCAGATAATTTAATTGTTAATTAGCATTCTGCTTGCCTTTGGTAGTCAAAGCTTTATTATGTTTTGCGCACGCGCGTACACGTGTGAATGGACCTTTCGAAAATTGTTTTTTGAAGCCAGGCGCCATTTTATTGTAGGCTGTGTGCCCCCACCCACCACTTACCTGTATGCCATAAAATCACAGTGAATACTTAATTAAATATTGTATTGTAATGTACTATTCTTTAATTAGGATTTCCAGTGCTACAATTTACTAATTACTGTTGTTACTACTACACTACACGATATTTGGGTTTAAAGGTTATAGCTGTACATAATGTACAGACTATAAGCAGAATAGGTTAATTAGTTATTATTATATGAAAATGCTGTTGATCACTTGATGGTGCTACATTATACCTTAAGGTTTAATAGCCAGCAGGACAGAAAGCAATAAATGCACTCTCTGTGTCTCCAAGATATTAAACTCCGAATTCTGAGGTCGTGACCGCTGAAAATGTAAAACACATTTTGTAACCTTTCCTCCGAATTAGAAATAGATACAGATCAAATTGAAATGTGAAGGGGGTTCGTGGTTAGCAAGGGGGAGGTCTTCTCTATTGTACTCTAGTTAGATAAATAAATATTCATTCGTGTTCTATAAACTTCTCTAATAACTGGAAATGGGAACAATGTAAGTACATAATATTGTAGAATCTGCTATAATCATGCCTTATTAATTAATTAATGTGATGCAGGTATACATTCTATGAAATCTGTTATTGCGAGCATTCAGATTAATAAAGACGAAAAATTTCTCGCATTTTAACTGTTTTTCATAATTCCATATTACGATGCGCATATTTAATATTATAATAATGTCACTACGCTGACGTGTCATTATTTATTGTAGCCACGCCAAGTTTGTAGCACGAAATTTTTGTATATCACGGCATCAGTTGCGTATCCAGAGAAAGGATCCGTCAGCGTCCCTACCCCCGGAGCTAAAAATTAACATAGAAAGGATAGGGAAGGAGGGTTGAGCTTAGACAGCGTTACATAACGTAACATTTGAACGCTGCCTAAGCTCAACCGGAAGGAGGGGTTAGGCGGGGGTTAGGTGATTCATGTACTGGGGGTCATACCGAAATTCTAATAATTTATTCATAAGTATTTTGACCACATCACGCAGGGCCACGTCGTCCATCTCAACATCGTCTGCATTAAGCTAACGCGTTCAGTGCCGTGTAAATGGTATGCATATGCTGTCGGGGGTGAGAATACCCTTTAATTAAATTTTCCACGGTGATGGGATTTTTACAACAAAACTTTGATGCGAAACCCTGCGAGAAATTGGAGAAAATATATTTCAAATGACAACTTTGACAATTTTCAATTATTTATCTGATTATACATTCTGATTTTTATTGAATAATTAACTAAATAAGATACCAATCAGTACATGAATTCAGTATTTACTGGGGGAAGTTATTCTCTGAATTCACTGTGCATGGCTTCGTCACTGACTCAGCCCGGCACGATCCATTTCTCTATTCTGTATAGTACACTGTTGTATATATGTTGTATTCTTGTATTGTATTGTAGATATCTCGTGCGAATGGTTCGAGTGTGGGAATAAAAGGAGTTGAGGGAAAAGGAATTTGTGTCGAACTCGCACTTGCACTCAACTTCTGTCTTATCTCGAAACATTTCATTGAACAGTTGACAGTGTGCACTGTTCTTATCTTTTGATATTGGGGCCAGGACGTTATTGGTTTTTGACTTGTTGACCTGTGTCTTGATAATTGATTATCTACCAGTGACCAGTGTTTTTCTGCACAGAAATATCTCCAATCAAAACTCTCACTGACAATTTTCCATTGTAAATTTTGAATTGGTTGGATGGACTGATGGACTGTTAAATTAATTTCCTGTGTACACACACGACACACACACACAGTCAACATTTGTCCTGTTTTTTGTCTCCACTCTCATTCTCTCATTAAATATTTGTAATAACGTTGATTGATGTGTAAGACACATTTTGTGGTCAAGTGGAGTTTTCACATTGCTTGCCGACCTTTTGACGTTTAAACATTCGCTTCTTCTTTCGTCAACGATTGACGGTAATCCACCACAATTTGTACTTTGAATCGGTACGGCAACACTTTGCTATCGTCTGCTGGAAAAATGACCGGAGGAACCGGAGGAACAGGAAGAGATAAGGCAGCCGACCAACTCACTCAATGGAAACGGACACACGAGGTAAAACTAATTAATCTGCAGTCATTTTAAAATATTTTGCATCGTTTGTTAAATAAATAATTTTATGTTTATTGAACAGAATAATTTTCGCATGATGTAATGATACGTGTACACACATGTAAAATATTAAATATTCACATTATGTAGAAGTTATGTAATGCGCTATCTCCGTTTTATTTTTCGTTGTATATTCAACATCGTAATTGAGATTGAGATTCACATGACATGACACAGTGTTGCATAAATCGTGAGAACTGTGTATATGTATGTTATAAATGTTACGCAACTGAAGTGGCTTGTTGATTAGTTTGCCCTTTCATTCACCTTGTTTATAATAGCGCTTTGTAATTGTGCTATAATACTATCCTCGTGTAGTACAAAGTACACATGCACAAAAATCTCTAATACGTCAACGTGAGCTTCAGATAGTCTGAGTCTGTGTGCTCGAAGATTAGGCTCGAAGGTTAACTGCGGGAAGAAAATAATGCTGTAAAAATGGGAATTTTCATGTAAAAACTGCTAATTTAAATAACAAGGTGGAAAATGTCATGTGAATTCAATATTAAAGTTTTTCACAAGAACGCTGTGGCCTGCTATTTGATGTTCAATGGAACAGCAATTACAAAAGTAGTCGAAAAATGAATGCTCCAATGAAATTACTAAATCATTAAATGAATTAATTATTTACATTAAATTATAACTTTAAAAGGGGATTTGTTGTTGACGTGGACAGCAGACAAATTAAAATGCGATTGACAATGCTTTAAATTTAAAATTAATCAAAATTAATAAATTAAAATAGATGAAAATTCAATGATGTTGACAGGATCCGGACCGGGCGGTGAATTTTCACGGGTGTCCCATGGCCACTCTGACAAAGTCATTGACTGCAGGTCCGCGGGGTCCGATTCTTCTTCAAGACACGAATTTGGTTGAGCATTTGGCCGCGTTCGATCGGGAACGGATTCCCGAAAGAGTTGTTCATGCAAAAGGAGCAGGTCGGTTAAATTCTTTGACAAATTTACAACATTCACACGTACAAAATAAAAAAGCAAAGAATGATGCTAAGGATATTGTTAACAGGTGCATTTGGCTACTTCGACGTGACTCACGACATCACTCAATATTGCAAAGCAAAAGTTTTCGAAAGGATCGGCAAGAGAACTCCGGTTGCTATCCGATTTTCGACGGTGGGCGGTGAAAGCGGTTCAGCGGACACGGTCAGAGATCCACGTGGCTTTGCCATGAAATTCTATTCGGAAGACGGAAACTGGGATTTAGTCGGGAACAACACGCCCATTTTCTTCATTCGTGATCCTATCCTCTTCCCCAGTTTCATCCACACTCAAAAAAGGAATCCACAAACACACTTAAAGGTTCGTGACCCATCAACAAGAATAAAATTTATTTACAAAAATAACAGGGATGGAAAATGTTTTGAGATATTAAGGTATTAATCTTTTTCTTCAGATGATGGCTTTCCCTTTATTAATGAAATATTTCACAATAAACCCAGTCGAAATTTATTTCATCTGGGTTTTTTCTTCTCAAAATTTCACCAACACGAATACGGATAAAAATTTATCTGCAATAATAATTCGCCATCCCTGTGGACGGCGAATGTTTTTGAGCTATGTAATAAATATTAATCTTTTTCTTCAAATGATGGTTTTCGTCTTTTAATAAATTTGACCAAAAACCCACTGGAAATTTATTTGTTTTATCTGGGTCTTTTTGTTCCCCAAAACCCATTGCAAAAAAGGATAGTTGCGAAGCCTGATAAAAATAGACATAAATCTTGCATGAATAAATGTGTTATCATATCAGCTAGTGTTAATGGTGAAGAAAGGTCATTGAGGATTTTGTGATTTTGCAGGATGCAGACATGTTCTGGGACTTTATCAGTTTAAGACCCGAAGCAACGCACCAAGTGAGCTTCTTGTTCTCTGACCGAGGCATTCCAGATGGATACCGTCACATGAATGGATATGGAAGTCATACATTCAAGATGGTCAATGACCAGGGAAAAGCTGTCTACTGTAAATTCCATTTGAAGACAGACCAAGGCGTTAAGAATCTGCCGGTGGAGAAAGCTCATAAATTATCTGCCGAAGACCCCGACTACTCAATTCACGATTTGTACAATTCGATAGCGGAGCAAAAATATCCCTCGTGGTCCATGTACATTCAAGTGATGACATTCGAGGAAGCCGAGAAATTCAAGTGGAATCCATTCGATTTGACAAAAGTGTGGCCACATTCTCTCCACCCGCTCATCCCCGTGGGAAAACTCGTTCTCGATAGAAACCCGTGCAATTATTTTGCAGAGGTCGAGCAGCTCGCCTTCAGTCCCGCCAACATGGTGCCCGGAATAGAACCTTCTCCTGATAAAATGCTTCAAGTAATCATAAATTGTTTTTTTCCCAATCTCCTCTTTTAGATTGCATATTTTATTTTTCTTAATTCCTGTTCTTAGGGTCGTTTGTTCTCGTACACGGATACGCATCGTCACCGCCTTGGCCCAAATTACCCACAAATTCCTGTAAACTGTCCCTTGGGCACCATTCGATTGAGAAATTATAAACGTGATGGAAATATGAGCCAGGACACTCAACAGGTCTCATTCTCAAAAACAGAAATTTTCTATGAAAACGTTTTCTGCAATTGACGATAATTTTTTCTTGCAGGGTGGAGCTCCAAACTATTTCCCGAATAGTTTTAATGGTCCGAAGGAGACGATGGAGGCTGAGAGTAGCTCTTATTTCGTCAGCGGTGACGTGCAGCGCTATGACACGTCAGATGACGACAATTTCTCTCAAGTGGGACATTTCTGGTCAAAGGTGTTGCAAGTGGACGAAAGAAAGCGACTGGCCGATAACATCGCGGGACACCTGAAGGGAGCTCAGCCATTCATCCAGGAAAGAGCAGCCAAGAACTTTTCTCAAGTCAACCCGGAATTCGGTCGCTTGATCCGCGAGGGACTCGTCAAGAATAGAAACAATGCTTCCATGACTCACTATCAAACGAATGCCACGTCTTACAAACATCATTCTAATTTATAATCTATTCTGTACAGCAATCAGTTCAATCGTAAAAATCATTATTTTCCAACAAAACTGAAAAACTTTATTTACTGGATTACTTGCAAAAAGACATTATATATATCTGTACCTAATTTGTAATTTGCTTGCAAGTGATTGGAAAACGGCATGTTTACTTATTAAGAGAAATGATTATTTCGTAATTAATTTTAACGTCGTTGTTGACTAAAATGGTTATTTTGGGGCTGGTGATAAATAAATAATGATGCCAACTTGTGAATACACAAATAGCACGATGAATCAATATAATCGCTGATTCATGACAATATCCTTGTGCGTCTTGTTATTTTTATTCTTATCATTCAGCAATATAAAATCTATATTTTTCATTGTCATTAGTTATCAGATGTTGTTCAAGCGCATTGGCACGCAAGAGGGAAGTATAAAATATTTTAGAATTTCAGAAGCCAACAAATAATGTGATCGAATCAGAAAATGCATTAATTACCAGGCTAACAATTAAAAGAGTCAAAATAAAATGTATAGTGCCAATACAATCATTTTCCTACTTCTAAAAAGACTCTGTAATTTATAATTCTGTCTCACACATAGACAATAATAAAGAAATTGGGAATCACTACCTCCTTCCCCCAAATTAGAAGCGGTAATTGTAGAGAGAAAAGGGGAACATTACAATACTGTTGCACATTTAACCTTTGTGAACTTATCTTAATAATTTCAGAGTGCAACCAAACCAAACATATCGCGCTAAACAAGACTAGAATTTTTATTGCGTATATTATATTAAATATAAGTATTTGTATACTTTCTTATAACGTAAATATTATTTGTATATAATCAACATTACATATGTTTAGCAAAAATCCAACAATTCTTATAATCAAAAGTATTATTTTATAAATTTAATAAGGCTGATTATTTTGCATTAACAGTTAGCGAGAAAAATTCCTCGTATTTCCTACACGTATTGCTGCATCATGAATCATTATTACCATTTAATTCACACGATTATTATTGAAAATGTGAAATCGATTCAGCAACAACAGTTCAGAGTTCAAAGAGGAATTCTACACAAACGTAATCAATCCTATCAATCCCAACACTCAGCTATTTTACATACGTTTAGCATATCACATGCGTAATACGGCATTTTGTACATTTTCAGGGGCAGGGTTAATTTTCTGCTGGCTTACAATTCTTAAGCTATCAGCAATCACCTAGAAAAACAATTCGACAACTTTTACATAATCTCTTTTCAGCCATTCATAAAATAAATGTAAATACGATTTGACTTGATTAGTAAATTGTTTAGGGAAGGAACACTCACAGTTCTTGTTGATTGAGGCGGAATCAAGCAATCTGTTAACATATTGAAGGCCGCATAGAAAGCACTCGTTGGTTCCTTATTATTCCCATCGTCCGCGTAGCCTTCCATGGGAAAAGAAGACAACTTCGATGAAGGCCACATGAAATGAAGATTTGGGTTAAAGCCTGGTCCACACTGTCCACAAAAAATCCCAATTCTTGACTAATTTCTTCTTGTTGCATTCATATGCTTATAAATATAAATTAGCTCAAGTTCTGTTATATAGTTA
>JABASC010000657.1:0-34313 GCA_019776185.1 Plutomurus gul | reverse complement strand
TGCAAGAAATTTCCATGGAAAGGCCACCAGCTCAGCAATTCTTAAAGTCGAAGGAGATTCTCATCGAGACAACAAAGAATTTGCACCCGTCAATTTCACTTCCATCACAGGTGAAAAATATTAAATTTTAAATTTCAAAAAACAAAAAACTATTTTGTTGAAATTGTTTGTTTGTGTTTAACAAATTAGAACATCTTGAGGATGGAGAATTGTTGATAGAAGCTCATTTGAGTGGATCACCAAGACCGAAAATTATGTGGTTGAAGAATGGTCAAGAATTGTTGTCATTTGGACAGACGAATTGCGGTCGCTACAGTTCCGACATTTCGATGGACGGTCGTTGTCGTCTTTTCATTCGAAATCCTCGCGAGTCTGATTCTGGAATTTACACGGCAATCGCCAAAAATGAGAATTCTTTGAAACATTTCTTTTCTGACGAAACTTCTACTTCCGTTTCCATCAAAGGGATCCTCTACGGCATCGCCAACCAAAAGTCCCTGCTGCAAACCAGTTATTCGGAATGTCATCCGCCGTCTTTCAAATCCGTCTTGATTGACAAATTCATTGTCATCGGAGACACTCTCGCCCTCTCCGTTGACATCACAGGTCAAAATTTCTATTTTTCATTCACAAAGACAATTTTGACGGCCGCCCCAAAAGATAAATCCTTATTCTACATTCATTCTCCTTTCCGTGGTCTTTTTTAAGAATAATTTTAACATTTTCAAATTAATTTGAAATGTGAATTAATTTTCGAATTTTGGTGAGGTATTACAATTAAGTATCAAATTTGTAGGTCTACCGACTCCGACCATCTCATGGTATTTTCGGAATAAGCAATTGCTGGAAGGGAGTCACGTGAAGATGACTTGTTCGTACAAAACGTACACTTTGCACGTTTTGGGGGTGACAAGTGACAATTTTGGGGAATATTCCGTCAAAGCGAAAAACTCGTATGGAAACATTGAGAATTCTTGTTACGTTCATGAAAGGGTGGCTAATGTGGAAGGCGTCTGTCCAAAGTTCATCAAGGCTCCCGAAGATGTCGTCTTTCTTCGTATCGGAGATGACTTGGTCTTTTCTGTTGTCGTCTGTGGAACACCCACCCCCGCAGGCAAATATTCAATTATTTAAATGAAAATTCTCAATTTTAGCCAATTAAACTCAATTGTGGGTTTTAACTAAATTATTAAATTACTTTTAGTAAATAAAATTAAAACAATTTTCAGTTAATTTATATCGAGGATGTCGAAATGTGACGCTGCAACCGCGAGCTTATAAAGAGACGACGCAATCAGAAGTGAAAGAAATCAAAGTAACATTCACATTAACGAATTGTCAATTCACAGACATTGGACTTTATACAATCGAAGCTAAAAATATCTACGGAATTGTCAAATCTTTTGTTAACGTTAAGGTTATTCAATTATAAAATAATATTTTTAGGAAATGTGATTTAATAATGGAACACCCTGTAACACATTGTTTAATTATTTAATAATATTTTGTAGATTCGTGACCGCGCCCATTCAATGACTCCAACTCGTTCCTTCGCCTCCTCCATGTCAAAAAGGGCGGCTAGTGAATGGCATTTGAATGACTTTTGGTAAATAATAATTTTATTAATAATTATTAATTAATTAATTAAATATTAAATGAGAAAATGATTGAAATGCAGATGCTGTCCTCCTATTGAAGAGTTATTTATTTTTCCGTCCTATTTTTTCGGCCATTTAGCTTTTGTAATAGTTCAATAATATTTGTCGCCCGTCCGTTCGTCCGTCCGTCCGGTTCAATTATTTCAACAATTATTTCTTTTCTGTCTATTCATTATTGTTAATATTAATTATTATTAATTATTATTATGTATTATTCTGTCACACCACGTTCTCCTTGAAAATATAATTTTTTTTGTCGTAGTTCATCAGGAATTTTTTTAGAAAATAAATAAAAACTTCCGCACAAGAAAACTGATAAAACATGAAAAACTGTTTTCTTTTCTTTTGAATTCCGAAGAATAAAAGAAATAGAATAATATTGTTGTGAAAAGAAATTAGTTTTTTCCGAAAAAGGTGAAAAAAGTAAAAGGGAAAATGATGAAAAAAAGAATGGTGTTTGGCACTATAATTTAATTTATAAATAAAATATATATACAGTATAATATATTAATATATGTGTACGTATTCTAATATGACTCAATATTATCAATCAATAATAGTATATAATAATACCTACTACACTTATAATACATATACATAATTAATTATTAAATTAATGAGTAAACGGTGCGCAATAAAAAAAAAGTTTTGAAAAGTTTCGTTTTTTTGGGGTCAAAAAGATTGTTAGGTTTTTTTTTGTTTGTTTGTTTGTTTGTTTGTGATAAGAAGGTGATATTCTTTTATAATAATTATTTATATATATTATTATTATTATTATGACTATTATAAAAATTAATTAATTAATTGCAAAAATTAATTAATTAATCTTATATTTAATTATACAAATGAATAATGATAATAACAATTAATTAATTCACTAATTGAGGAACTCTAAGTAAGGAGGAGCGAACGAGTAGTGGTGGTTGTTGTGGTTGGTGGTGGTGGTGATTGAGTATTTCAAATTAAAAGGACCACAAAAAAGTGAAGCACAAAAGAAAACAATAAATTTTTAATAAGAATTAATTAATGATAATAATAATAAGAATAATAATATGAAATAGAGAAATTTAAGATGAACAGCAACGACTGATTCCAGTAGCGCCGTTTTTGTCGTAGGAGGACTTTCCGACATTGACACGATCTTGTAATTCACTATTGGCATTGGAGTCACTGCTGCGGCCTGGAGTTTTGTTTAGAATTGCTTCCGCCAACTCGTGGAAGGCGCGTTCGATGTTCACGTTATTCTTTGCAGAGGTCTCCATAAATTTTATTCCATGCTCTCGAGCAATCTTTTATTTATTAAATAATATTAATTATTAATTTCTTTTATTATTTATTTTTTTAAATTAAATTGTAAGTATATGATTTCTAATTAAAACTGACTGCATCTCCTCGCTCTTTTGGAACGACTCGACTGTCTTCCATATCACATTTATTTCCAAGAATCATTTTCTCGACATCTTCATTTGCGTGCTATTTGACATAGTTTTTTAAAATTCAGTTAATTATTAATTACATTTAATTAAATAAATAATTAAATCAATCAATAAAAAGTATAAATCACCTCATCGATATTTCGAAGCCATTTAGCGATATTTTCATAACTCTTTTGATTTGTGATATCGTAGACAAGCATAATGCCCATTGCCCCTCTGTAATACGACGTCGTTATTGTGTGGAAGCGCTCCTGTCCAGCCGTGTCCCTATGAATTCATTTTATAATAATTATTAATTATTATTTATATTTGTATTAAATTGTCATTACAAAAAGTATTCAAAACTCAACTTACCAAATTTGTAATTTGATTTTCTTTCCCTTTAATTCTATTGTTTTTATCTTAAAGTCGATTCCTTGAAAAAAATTTAAAATAATTTAATTGATTTAATTAATTGACGATAATAATAAATAAATAAATGAATGAATTAACTGACCGATGGTAGAAATGAATGTTGTATTGAAAGCATCGTCACTGAATCGAAAAAGAATGCAAGTTTTTCCCACACCCGAATCTCCGATGAGTAATAACTTGAATAACATGTCATACGTCTTTTTCGCCATTTTAAAAGTCTGAAATTCTATAAACGACGCTTTTTATTTATTTATTAATTAACTATTCAATTATTATATTTTATTCTTCTTCACTGTAAACAAATCTTATTCCCCTAACCACGAAACAATTCTTATTCTTTTGTTTGTTCCTGTCTTTTGCCGAATTCTTTGGCTCCACTCACCACTTTGACAATTCACAGTTAAAAGGCGAAGGAAGGAAGGAATAGACAAACAACAAGAAGATTTAATATTTAATATTAATTGAATTGAATGTCTGTATAATGATACTGAATGATAATCAGTAGCAGCAGCACAACATCAGAAGAAGAACAAGAACAAGAAGAAGATTTTGATAAGAGAATCAAGTTGGTTGGTGAGCGACGAGCCGATGATGAGATGACTAACTATTCTTGGAGTCAATTAATTTGGCCTCGTACTCAACACTCAAAGCTTGGAACTTTTGGGAGGTTCTTTTGAAACATTTCTTCTTCTTCTTCTTTTGTGATTCTTCTGTCTGATGATTAAATTCATTCGTCCGATCAACACAAAAGTTAGAATTTTTATCAACAAACCAAACGCTCCACTTACTTTTTTTATTCTAAAAGGTTATTTGGTCATTCAGACTCAATCTAACCTCTAATATTTCTTATGACGTCATTACTTCATCTCACCATTTACAAAATAAAAAATCTTTATTATTTTTCATTTCTTTCAATTCAAATTCATTTTGTCATTTCATTCAAATCTTTTACTTACTTACTTTCAATATGTCAATCATCATTTCATCATTCATCTCCATTCAGGATTTTAAATAAAATATTTTTAAGTTCCTTTGTTGTGAACAAGTTTAACAATTTTAATTGATTGTTGTTGATTGACAAACAGATTTTGGACATCATGTCGTGGCAGCAACAGCAGCAGCAACAAAACTTTGGTGCAGGTGAAATAAATTTTTATTAGAGAAATAAAAATTAATTATTCAAACAGACAATAATTCTAAACCAAATGTTGAATCTACATAATTTTGAATTTGGTACTAACTCTTGAATTAACTTTTGTAAAGGTCAACAACCGCCACCAGTTTATCAGATGCCCTATCCCCATAATTATCAACAACAACCACAACAAGGTTACAACGCAAATGCACCACCTCCCCCGTCGCCAACAACAAATGACTCTCCATTTGCGAAAAACGACGATGAATTCCTCCTCGGATTCGAATTTACAGACAAAACCATTCGAAGAGGATTCATAAGGTAATCAGTCATTCATTTAATTAACATGAATTAATATTAATTAATTAACTAAATTGATTACTTTTTAGGAAAGTTTATAGCATTTTGATGGTTCAATTGTTGGTGACGGTTTCGTTTATCGCCTTGTTTATGTACAACGACGGAATGAAATTGTGGAGTCAAAGAAATCCTGGAGTCTTTATCGGAAGTATGGTCTTGACATTTGTCATGTTATTGGCCTTGGCTTGTTGTGAAACTGTTAGAAGAAGGGCCCCGCAGAATTTCATTTGTCTCGCAATTTTCACGTTGGCTGAAGGATTCGTCCTTGGCTCATTTTCAAGTCATTACGAGTAAATCACAATTTAAATCAATTGAAATTAATTTTAAATGTAAATTAAATATAAATAAAAATTTATAGTCAGAGCAGCGTCATTTTGGCTGTTGGAATGACGACGGTTGTTTGTTTGGCCTTGACTTTGTTTTCTTTTCAAACGAAATATGATTTTACGGCCCACGGAGGAATTCTTTTCGTTTGCTGTGTCGTCCTTTTCCTCTTTGGCTTTGTCGCCATCTTTTTGCGATCCGTCTTTCCTATTGTGAATTTAATTTATGCCACTTTGGGGGTACTCCTCTTCAGCGTCTACCTCGTCTACGATACCCAATTGATGCTGGGGGGCAAACACAAGTACTCCATTTCTCCAGAAGAATACGTCTTTGCCAGTTTGAATCTCTATTTGGACATTGTCAACATTTTCATTTACATTCTGAGTATTATCGGAACAAGAGATTAATTCTATAAAAAAAGTGAAAATTTTAATTAAATTTAATTCAGGTGAAATTCTAATTAATTAATTTTACCAGAATATAAAGACTATATATAGAGTATTTAATTAATTATTTAAGTTAATAAAAAGTTTGAAAAAACATTATTGTTGTTGTTTATTATTGAAATGAACTTTATGTTTAGGGGTATTGGGTATTCATTAAGGAGGGGGTGGAGATCTGAGAAGTGTGTTGCGAGAGGGTTTGGTCATAGCAGCGTTAAAAGTAATTTAATAAAATGACTTTTTCATCATGATGAAGGTTGATGTTGCAACGCACTCCAAGTCCGGGGTCGGCTGCTTTTAAAATATAAAATGTTTGGGTTGGGTTTTTAATTTTATAAAAGTTTTTGTTTTGTTTCTCAAAAAAAAAAGTCTCTGGCAGTTATTTGAAGTCATTCGTCAATACATTTTATTTGCACCCATTTCATTTTGCAATCTCACAAAATATCTCATTGAAAACACAGCGGGATGGATTTGATGCGAAAAAAACATTTGTTAATAATTGGGTGATTTGTGAATAAACTTTTTATTTATTTATTTATTTATTTATTGAATTGAAGCACCGATGGAATCACATTGAATGAATAATCGTGATTATTTTTATTTACTTTTTTGTAATTATTTAATTAAATTAATTAATTATTTATTTATTTATTGTTAAATTGTTTTGAAGGTTAGCACCACGTTTGGTTGATTATTTCGTCATATCATTAATTATTTAAAATTCTTGATTGACAATGAATTGAGTAGCGCGTTGTTGAAAATCACTCGAAGACCATTGACTTGCAAGTAATTTACTTTCTTTCTCCAGTTGGGGCTCCAGTTTTTGGTTTTGTTTTCTCTGATTTGACTTTGTTGACTCCATTGCCTTATTTTTTATTGACATTAATTATTTATTTATTAAATAAATATTATTAAGAATATAAAATTATTTATTACCTTAAAAGAATTATTGAGAATTGATCGAAGACGAATTGCGACTTCTTCATGGAATTTGGCTGGCCTAATTTTATTATTTTATAAACAAACAATTTTCTTTTATTCTTTTCACACGATTTTCTTGTGATTTTCTTTTTTATGACTCACCAGAGAACTTCGGTGACGAGACCACAAGCACAGGCCTCCGTCGCTGTGAGCCTCTTGCCCGTGTACATCATAGCAGTCACCTGAGGGATCGACTATTTAAAACAAAAGATTTTTGAGATAATGAAAAATGATTGGAATACAAAATAAGAATAAATTAATTTGTGAAATTTACCCCTGCAGTTTTGGAATTGAGGAAAAGTCCTTCGGGACTTTGTCCTGAAAATAAAATTCAAATTTATTTTGATTATAAAAATTGTTTTTAAATATTTATTTTAAAAAAAGAATAAATAATCAGACCAAGTTTGAAGTAAGGAGTCTTGAAAGTGGCTTTGTCAGAAGCGTAAACGAGATCAAAGTAGGGGAGCATTGTCACACCAAGACCCAAACTGTCCCCATTCACAGACGCTACCATCACTTTACTCATCGTCATCAACGTCAACAAAAACGTTCTAAAAATGGATCATACATAATTTATAGATTTATAATTATTGATTGATTGATTGATTGTAAGATTGATGAAGAACCTGAGAGAATGAGCGAGAAGATCAGGGACTTGTGCCCTTTTCTCACTGTCAATAATCAAAATGGAAAAGTCGACACCGAGACAGAAATAATTGTTGCTGCTGCTGTTGACTAGAATTATTTTCACTTCTTCATCCTTATTGTAGGATTTCAGAATTTGTGTCAGTTCTTTCAACGTCTAAAAAAATGGATTTTTATTTTATTTATTTCTTTTAAACAACTTTTAATTAAAATTTAAATCATAATTATAAACTTGCATTAATATTAAGACTAAAGGGCAATGGGCTGGTGCTGTTGGCTGTCAACGTGACATGACCAATTCCTTCACATTTTCTAACGATTATTTCCCGATAAGTTTGTACACTTTGCACTTTTTGAGATTCTTCCTTTTCTTTTTCCGTTTCTAATTTTAAAACATTAAATCTATTTTTATTGCTGTTAATAATAATTGTAATTGTAATTGTAATGTTGAATAAAATAAAATAAAAATATAAAGACCTCTAAAAGATTTATTTCTTCGAAATGTTCCTAAAAGTTGTATTCTTCTTCTGTTTGTGTTATTTGTCGTTCCTCTGGTTGGGTTACCTTCTCCTCCTCTTTCTCTGAGACTGAGATTTCTTCCACAATTTTTTTTGACTTTATTAAAAACTTCCATTCTTCTAATTTTCAATTTAGCCAATTTGACTTCTTTGCTTTCATCAGATTTGAATTTATTTTCACTGAGCATATTTACGGTCCCCTCGTCCATTAAAAGTCGATCCAATTCAGATTTCATTGTACGAGGACGTTTTGTCGTCGGAGGATTCAAATTTTCAGATTTTAATTCTGGGGAGGGCAATGAATTCGAACGAGATTTTTTTAACATTTTATTCGGGGGGAATTATTTCAATATTCTTATCTTTAACTTTAAACAAAAGATGGCGCAATCCTCTTCTTTTACAATTCCTATTCTTCTCTCAAACTCACTCTCTTCTCTTCTTCCTCTCTCACTTTTTCTCACTGTGCCAGGCTGCTACAGACTTTTTTGGAATAATTTATTTCTCGTGGTGCTGGCTGCTGCTGTCTATATCTCTCCCTATCTCTTCTCTACTCGTCTGTCTGTTGTTGTCTACTTTGATTTCTTCTTCTGCACTGCACCAATTTAAATAGCATATTAAATAAATAATAATAAAATGATGATTAAAAGTTGTAAACGATGTCAAAAAGAACAATCCTCAAGTTTGGTTTGTCGTCGTTGTTATTGGAATTCAAATCCAAGAATCTCATGGAATTCGTATTTTTTATAATGCTAAAGAAAAGAGCGATTGTGCATTGTGCTCGCTCATCAAAGAAATTACGTCACCACGACCGCACCACCGTCCGTGTTAAATATACGCGTTAAATGCACTCACAGTACCCCATGCACATATTTTATATTTTATGCATGTTAACTATGGTATAAAATTATTTTTTTATGATGCATGACGTCATTTGATTATTTTATCTTCAAATCAGACAAAGAAGACAAATCATTAAATAACATTATGATTAAATATTACGAAATTAGAGAGAGAATCTTCATCAGAGTTGTTGTTATTCATGGGAAGATGAAGTCGCTACAAAAAATTATTTTTGTTATTAATTGTTGGAGGAAGAAAATTTACGTTGTTACAAACACTACCAACATTATATTATGATATATGTATATTCATCATGAAAGTAATTTCAAAAGTCGGGGAAATTTGCAATTGAATTACAATTGTAATTTATTCATAAATTAAAGTTAATAATTAAATGTTCAGATTGTGACTCTTAATTTGGAATAATTAACAATAATTTTAGAGATTCAAATTTCTGATTCATTTTAATTTTTTGCAAATGATTGAAAATAAAAAGATGATTTTGTTTGATGATGGTGATGGTGAGATTGGTTAATTGGCAGTTGTGGTTGTGGACTATGTGGACGTTGGATTGGAAGGGCTGTTGGATGTTGTTGTGAGCATCTGCAAAAGAAGTTGTGTATTGGATTAAATGAGTGGATGCCAACTGCCCACTGTCCATTCCATTCCATTCTGAGCCAACATCAGACAGAAATGAAATCCAAAATGGACTCTCTTCTTCTTCTTTCTTTCTTCTTTTCGTTGTTGGAACTTTGATGATGATTCTTGTTCGATCTGTGTCATTGATTGTCGCACTTGTCCCCACCATCTCATCCCACTATTATTCTATATACAAACTAATCCTCTCATTCATTCGCTCACTCAATTTGAGAATACACAAATGATACAAACATCCTAAATCTAAAAATAACTTTCATCTTTTGCAAAAATATGAGAAAAGCGATTTTTGGACAAAATGAATAATTTTGCAGAATTTATTTATTTTGAATTAAATTGAATTTTTTTGATTCCAATTTCTGAAAGATGGATTTTTGATATTTGAGAATCATTGATGATGATTTATTGTCACCAGAATGACAATTAAAATGACAAATAAACGATTACAATTTCCCCTTGCACTAATCCAATTATAATTTTTGTATTATTAATTAAATTTGACCTGTCTTTTTTTTATTGGCTGATAATGAGATTCATTTCACTTTTTCATATATTTATTATTACATTTGACTGAATGTGTAGCCCCATGATGCCCCATGCAAATCAACATTACAACATTTCTGATAAATAAGAATTTAATTTAATTGATAATTAGATGAATGTGGATTTTTAATAAAAATTATTTCGTGTATGTAAAGTGTATCAATACTGCAAAGCAATTAAATGAAGATATTTGAATTGAAATTGTGCACAGAACCATAAGTGAATAATAAAAAAGATGGAGAAATCGTTTCTCATCATTCCATTGTTTTTATTCATTTTCGTTTCTAAATCGTTTTATTGATTGAAAATCAATCTGAGATTCAATGAATGAATTATGAAAGAAATGCTTTTTCAGGGATTAAAAGTTGAAGTATTTAGTATTATTATAGTTGGTGGTGTTTGTTAGTGGAAAGGTTAACGAGATACGAGTACAAACAGACACACAGAGAGAGAGAGAGAGAGACAAACGTTCAATGAAATGCACATTCTGTTCATTCATTTACAAAGTAAAAGTCATGGCACAAAAGTACCGTATTTCACAACTAAAAGGTCCCCTACTACACACATGAACAAATGACCATTGCAGGGTATCCCACTGACGGGTTTTTGTCAAATAAACCCGACCCACTCGGTTTTGGAATCGAATGTTCAACCGACCCATACTCCAGAAAAAACCATGGGTCTGGGATTTTTAGTTCCTTGGCCCAGTGGCTTTTTATTTAAAAAATGAAAGTCGATGACCGATGAAGTGATACATTCAAACCAGAACCAAACCTTTTGTGAGATCAACAAACATTTGCTGACATTAAGTCTGACAATAAAGTTTGAAATGGAATGAAACCAAACCCCATTTATGAAACAAATTAAAGTCAACCCAATAAACCGAATCACATTTTACAATCTTTTTGGCTTTTGCAAAGATATTGGAGATGTTATATTATTACATATACAGGGTTTCATAAATCACATTTTCTATGAAAAAATGTCTTTAGAGTATAATGTGATGTAAACAATAGGAAATATTGTGAATAATAAATTGTAAATTCAATGGCTTTGCATTAATCGCAGGGTTTAAACTTTAAAGGGGAAATTTCCCGGGTGTTTGTTTACATTTAGCAAGTGTAAATAAAACCCGTGTAAAATGTAAACAATCAGTCGCAGTTGTTTGTTTACATTTAGCAAGTGTAAATAAAACCCGTGTAAAATGTAAACAATCACTCGCAGTTGTTTGTTTACATTTAGCAAGTGTAAATAAAACCCGTGCAAACTGTAAACAATCACTCGAGTTGGTTGTTTACATATTGCAAGTGCAAATGAAACCCTTGTAAAATGTAAACAATCACTCGAAGTTGTTTGTTTACATATTGCAAGTGTAAATGAAACCCGTGTAAAATGTAAACAAACACGTGCGAGTAAACTGTTAACATAAAAAACCCCAAAAACCCAATGGGTCGTTTTTTTTGTAAAAAAACCCATGAAATGCCGCGACCCATGTACCCAGTATCCATGTTATAAATACTAGGCAACATTTAGTCTTTCTTGCATTTTTACATGGAAATGTTAGTTTAGTTATCTGGGCAGCATTTAGTCGCCCTTCATTGTGCAACCACTGCCTTACTTTGACCAAAAACCCCAAACAAATTGCCTGCGGCACTTTTGTTTAAGTTGTAGTACAAAATTCACATACTTTCCTTCTAAAATGTGATTTATGTACTCATTTTAGATAATTTAACCATTTTTTTGAGGTTGTAAGACAAAGTTCACAAAGTTTCCTTCCAAAAGGTGATTCATGTCCTCATTTAAGATGAGTTGTACCAAAAAAAATTCGGCCTGATAGCCGAAGTTCTATTTCTAGAGGTCTTTAAAGTTTACTCTGACTTAAAATCCCTCGAGTGATTCGCCCCCGGAAAAAGGACATACGTCTAAAATTTATTAAGTACGCATCACCGAGTTAAAAAGTACTCATGTCGTTTTTCTGTAAACAAAATCACTCTACAATGCATTTTTAACAGATTTTCTGGAAAAAATCCATTCATAAGATAACTTTTTTGGCTGTCCCGGTTTTCCTATGACGTCAAAATTCAAAGTGGGAAAATGTACACACAAAGTGAAAATATCCCGGTTTTTGGCTTAAAAAATATAGTAACCCTAGCCTGAGGACAGAAGCACAATTCTGACTTGGAAATGTTTCTAAAATTCGAATATATGATATTCTTATGGATTCTTATTACATGTGTTACATAGAGATGTATTTATATTCATTTGTATTGCTGTTACGATTACTTTTGTGTGAATAAATCTGTGTTATGTTTCTTGGTGAAATAAAAGATGAAATACGGGATGTTGTTGTATTTGAGTGACTGTACGGCGGTCACCGAGAAGAGAAAGGGAGAGAGAGAGAGACATTTCTGGTCCCTTGACATTACATTAACTTTCCATTATGAGATGAGAGGAGACAGAACACTTTTGTATCCCTTGTCTCTCTGAATGACTGACTGACTGACTGCAAATGAAAACACCCACACAAATCATGAAATAAAGAAAACATTTATTTTGACAATCTCAATGTTTTAAGCATTTGAAAATATAAGAAATATTTAAGAGCATTAAGAGCATCGTCCTAGATTTTATTTTGCAAAAATTTGTATGTTATTAACACACGTTATTATTACTGGTTGTGGTAGAACATTTGTGAATTGGTACAATAAGTGTGATTGCCTTCATTTTTTGAATAATTATTTAATTTCTGGACAATTACTGAAAGACGTCTCTGTCCTGTGCTTCTCTTTCCAGTTGAACAACGTAACAAAATTCCCAATATTTTTGCTACAATGTTTCTATTACGTTTTCATATTTTTCATAAAATAGCAACTAGATGGTAAATTTATTTATCAAAAATTCTTTCAATGTTATTTCCGCATATCGAAATCGAAGCCTATAGCGTTACGTAGGATCTCTGAGATATCTGAGAGAAGAGACTCCAACCGATTCCCTACAAAAATTATGCCAACCAAAGATTATTTATTTATTTATTGAAGGTTTCTACTTTTATTTATTTCTAATCGAAACAATCGATCGAAATCCGATGAAAAAAGTCTTATTTTTAATAACATTTAACGTGAATGATGGATAAATTAAATTAAGTGTTTGTGTGTTGAGATTGAATAGATTTTGATTGAGTGTTAAAGTTAATAATTCACTAAATGAATCAATAATGATAAAATATGATAATGGAAATAAAGTGTGAATATAAATGAATGAAAAGAAGAAAGAAAGAAAGAAATTGTATTGGCACAACAATAATCATAAACGTCATCCGAGTTGAGTTGAATGTGTCACTCTGAATCAGAATGAATGAATGAATGAAAGTGAGTGAGTGAGTGAAGAGTTTAGAGAGAGAGGGAAAAGAGGGACTTAAGTATTTGCATTTTTGTGCTCACTCGTTCTGTGTTCTGTGTTCGGTGTTGTGTGTTGTGTGTTGTGTGTGTTGTGTGTGCAAGTGCAGATCAGGATGAGGAGAGAGAGAGAGAGGTTATATTTGATATTATTGTTGAGTAAGAGGGGATTTCATGTTCCGACCAGGAGATTATATTTAAATTGTAGATTCTGCGGATGTTCACAACACATGTATCTACATGTAAAATGTATATACTATACTTTATATATATATATGTATACACACAGAGTATACATGGATATGGATATTATGGAGATGTAATTTGCGAGAAAAGGTAATCTATTGATATTGAAAAGAGTCAATGTGCAAATGCTCAAAACTATCAACTGATTTATTTCCATATATACATTTTACCGTATGTATATTATATACTGCATACATAGCTATATATTGTAAAAGTGTCATTTTCGAATATATATTATATCGGATGGATGAAGTAGGAGGAGGGTGTTTTATTCATTCACTTGTGAAAAGGGTGACTTTCTTCGTCTTTTGGGATAAAGACAACTTGTACAATATCCTCCACTTGTTCTTCTTTCGAGACGAGAGAGAGAACAATCTCACAACTTGCATGCATGCATGCATATACATTATTGCATATAAATACACATACAGAGAGACATAGAAAATGCAAAAACCATGAAAATTCTTTTTAAAATCCGTTTAGCATTTAAATCCACTCAAATCTTATTCTTCCCTTCATCTCATCATTTCTCTTTCTCTATTTCTTTACACAAACACAATTCCAAACATCAAAATACACAATGTTGTTGCATTTAACAATTCTGATTGAATAGAAAATATTTCTAAATAAAAAGAGAAAGCATAATTAATAATATTTATGCACGAGAAGATATTGATAGATATAAATTATGAGTAGAGAGAAAAGGTCTATGATTTGTTTGTACATCTTCTTCTTGTGATAGTATTTTTGTGTGTGGGAGGAGGAGGAGGAGGAATGAGTTGCAAAAGTGGAGGAGTTATGGATATATAGATATAGATATGATTATGTTATAATAAGTATATCATATATAATATAGTCTCTATATGTATATATATAAGATGTATATTTATAAGGACGCGTGCGTTGGTTGGTTGGGGACGCGTGTTGGTAAAATCATAACTTTGTTGGATATTAAAAGGATGGATTGGTGTGTGAGTGGAGAGAGAAAAGCAACTTTCACCTGATTGGTTGCACTCAGGGCGGGTCTACCGTCCACTTCCTCCGCAATGCGGATGATCTCTCTCCGAGAACTCTCTCTCTCTCTCTCTCCGATGCTGCTGCTGCTACCACCACCACCAACACCAACGAGCAGTGTCTACCCGATGAACGTATATTCGGATGATTCTCATAAAACTCCCTTCATATCCTCCATGTTATTAATATTGCAAGTTTTTATAGGACTCTATAGCCACTCTTTATATAACACTATATATGTATATATATATATATATCTGATATAAATACATATAGAGAGAGAGAGACATGCTTACACACACAGAGAGAGAGAGAGAGAGAGAAAGAGAGAGAGAGGAGATAGGGGGAAGCATAGATAAATCACGAGGAATGTTGCCCATAAAAGGAGACGTTTTCGATTCCACTCAGAGTTACGTGAATGTGCATCCCCATACTCTCCTCTCTCTCTCTCTCTCTCTCTCTCTTATAACATACACATATACATATACAATATAAATATACGTTGCTATATGTACTTTCCTTTTCTCTCTCGCTCTCCGTTTTCAATGTTTTTCTGTGTCGACCAACGAACGAAGGAACGAACGAAGAAGAAGAAGAGGAAGCTTATTGCTTATAAAATGCGTTCAATTTTCTTGATTGGTTTTCCTTTAGCTTTCCAAAAGATTTGACATTTTTTCATTCATTCACATCATTCATTCCTCAAAGGACAAAGAAAAGTTGATTCAATAAATAAATTTAATAAAAAACAAAAAAGATGACGACGAATTTGAAAATATTGATGAAATTGTGTAATTTGTAAGTAAAGAAGAAATAAAGTTGTAGTCTGTAGAATAGGATGATAGAAGATGAGGATAGTTTAAGAGTACAAGTAAGAAGAAGTAAGAAGAAGAAGAAGAATAGTTGTTCATGTTTGGGATCGATGGAAAAGATAAATATTCATGAAGAAGCGTAGAATCTCGCTCATTTATTCATTCCGTAAACTCTCATTCATTCGTTGTCGTCACAGAGTATTAACTCCACAAATTTGCATAGCAAAAGCATCACACATATTATACATACTACATACATACATAGAGACATACATACATACATACATACTACGACATACTACGAAGAAGAAGAACGAACGGTGGACTTGCAGCAGCAACCTAACATATCCATCCATCCTATCCTCTTCCATTCTAGCTCCATAATACATACAAGAGAGAGGAACACATTCGATGCATTCACAACTACTATATTTTATCTATACCATCTGACTATATATATATATGTGTATATATATATAGTATGGTGATATATTGTGTGTGACTGACTGGTAATAAGTATAGACATGCATAAGTCTCTGAGTATTCGTCTCCCCCTTCCAAATTTGATTATTTTTGTCTGACTTTCTCATTAAATCTACTCCTGCCTCTAATATACAGTATGCTATATAGTATATAGTAGATATAGTATAGATCGTATATATTCACTATAATCAGCCACTAATGCAGTAAGCGGGGAGAGGCTAAACGGGGTTAACTAGCAACAAAGCAGAGGCACTCTGCACATGACAATAAATCATTGTGCATTGTGACTAGTAACTCAATTTGACTATCATTCCATTCGTTGGATGGATGGATGGATGAATGAATGAATGATATGAAGAGCAGGGGGAGATATTACACACTTGTTATGATATTAGATAACGAATATTTACATATGTTTTACGCTTATGACACTAAAACGTATTTTCCGCTTCGAATTATTTCCTGGATTAACTGTCAAGTGCATTGTAGCCGGAGGGGGAGTCTCTGATTCCCTTTCCTTTACTTTTCACTCTCACATATACTTGTATCATGTGTATATACATGCACATAATATAAATATATATACACTAATTATCATCTAATAACAATCATCATAAAATGGAATAGAAATTATTGATTGATTCATTGAATCCAAAAAAAAACTATTTTTGGAGAAAGAATTTTTGTCGTCGCCGTTGTTATTTTAGTGGGGGCAGGCATTTGTAGGTATTATTATGTTTATATAAGTATACGTACGTAGGCCAGGCCTCTTTTGTAGTCAAGTGAGAGAATGTTGGGATGAGAAAAACGTCATTTCGTTTGGTGGTGGTGGTGGTATTACAAAAGTACATAAGTACCAGAGTTTGTTTTCTATTTCTATTCCATCCATCGAATACTTTTTACCTTTTGCTCACTCATTCTCTCTCTTACATCCTACATCCTATCCTACAACACAGAGACAGACAGACACACGGATAGAGAGAGAGAGAGAGAGAGAGAGTAAAAGTATGTATCTGTGCTGTAGAACTAAATAGTAGAAGAAGAACAAGTAAATAGTAGTCGTAGTGGTAGTGGTAGTATAAGGATGGATATGTTGTAGTATTGGAGAGTGAGTTTAGTATCCCCCGAAATAATCTCACTCTCCCCATAAAGAGCATCGTCAAAATCGATCCCTGGACAAAACAAAACAGCGACAACTCGGAAAATGACCATGTTCGCAGATTAAGATTAGACTCATTTTTCACCAACTCCAACAACGCTCTCCCTCATTCCATTCCTCTCCATCTACTCCACATACAAAATACACACATGTACTATATAATATAAGATATATATAATATAAGATATATGTCTTATTCTGCCATGAAAAGAGCATGAAAGTATATGGATTTATTTATATAGTAAATTGTTAATATTATAGTTAGTTTGATATAGATTAAAGTTTAATCCCTAGAATAGAAAACAAACTCGAGTGTCAAAATGAGGATTTGTTGGTGTCAAAATCTGCCAATTCTCCCATCACACACACAGGCACACTACGAACTACTAATACTAAAACTGTAACATTAAATGACTCATCATCATCATCATCATACGTGTATACACACAGAGACAGAGAGAGAGAGAGAGAGAGAGAGGGACATGTGACATGTGACATTGTAGAAGATGATAATGGACAGAGTGGTAATCCTCTTTCTCTTACTTTTGCATTTATTGGAATGGAGGACGGTGAGGAGGACGGTGAAAAGAAAAGAAAACAAGACATTTGAAATTGTAGTCAGAAAAAGAGAGTTTTAGCAAGTTTGGATTTTCAGTGTCTTTCTGTGAGATGGAAATATTTTTGTATAGATCGATAAAGTTGCGCAGCAGATGTCCGAGCGGACTGACCATTCGGGTCAATAGACGAATCGTGGGCCGAAAATCGGACAGACACATCCCAGTAATAACGCATGTGCTTCGTAGAGGTCATAAATTATCTGCATCATTCTCCAGAGTCTATCTCTATACAATATACTATATATGTATATATACTATACTATATACACTGTATACGTACACATGTATACATGGATATGTTCATGGGACACGACAGAATTGTCATTCTTGTCATTATAGAGAGACTGGCTCTATTATTTATTTAGCATTATTCAAAACGATGTCCTGGTAAATCCGTCCAATGTCCACAGCATAGAACACAAGACACGTACGTATGTAGTATGTACATAATATGTTGTTATATCATCACCACCACCACCTACATATATATTATACATGGGATACAAAGTTTGGGTTGTTCCACTCGATTCGATGATGTTTATAGGAAATGGCAAATTATTCTACATGTTTTTTTTTCTACTAGTACCTGCATAGGTAATGCTATTATGGTGGTGACGGTGACTTGCCGGATACAATTATTACTATCACTGACTGACCCGCTATTCAATATGTTCACAATCATAATAATAATATAATACAAAGTACACACACACACACAGCACATGTCATGTCACCACTTTGTTTGTTGGTTGGGTGGATATGCATTTTTTGATTACTTTTGGCTGTAAAAGCTGAATTGCTTTTATTCCAATGTACATACATATATATAATATGATGATGATGATGATGAGTATTATGAGTAGTAGTGCACAGGAATTATCACATTACCCCGATTTTAGCGTCCCCCTGTAAATGTTTGCTTGTTTTAATGTTTCTTCTTCTTCTTCTTCTCCGTTTTGTGTGTGTTGTGTGGAAGTAAAAGAAGACGAAGAACATTAAAAAGAGACAGAATGAGAGAGAGTGTGTGTTGTGTGTGTGTTGTGTGTATTAAAAAGTCTGAAAAAAGTGTTGACAGGCGGCGGCGTCAAGGGAAAGATATATTAACCCGTTATTATCATGATGATCATCTAAGGGTCTCTGTAACATTCTATGTAGTCAGAGTATGAAGGTTGAAGGGCCTACTCCCTACTCTAAACTCGTTTTCACATGTACAAAACATTTAATATTATTCTATCAAAATGTATTCCGAGCCTTAAAACTTGTCCCACACACTATAATCATAATATACATACTGTATATAGTGTATATGTATATATAGTGTATAGAAGAGTAGTAGAATATAATAGTGAAAGGAAATAAATGAGGTTTTGAGTGTATAGGCTTGTCTGCCATTCATTACCTTGTCGCACTGACTTATTGATTTTGTCGAGAGAAATAGAAATTCCGAGTCTCATAATGTCAAATGTGTATTAATCTAAATCAGGGGGTTTTAAACTCACGCCTTTTTTCGAGTAGTCGTGCTGGTAATAAAAAAAGGACCCCGTCTGCATACTAATGTCATACAACCATACCTCTCTCTCTCTCTCTCTCTCTCTTAACACATACAACATAGTACATAGTACATCCACATAGTCTCACAACCAACATCACAAGAACTAAGCTTTTCTCAGTTCAAACTCAGACTCAAACTCAGACTCAATATGATTACATTACATTTCATTCCATTGTATTGCATCCATTTATGCATTTGGATACAACAACGAGTAATACTTTTACGAGAAAAGAGTAATCTTCAAACTCAACCTTTTATTACAATTCAAGATACGACACACGCTATATAATACATATACTACTATAAGGCTATATTATATATGCACTATATCCTGTATACTTATACAGAGGAGTGAATACAGAGACACAGACACACAGCATGTGTATTGGAGATAGGATAGGTTTAGTTGGGGCGTCCGCGGTGTTGTATGATAGGAAATAAGCGGATCTGTATTATAGGAAAAAGTATCCTCATCTCGAATCAATAATGTCCCGGGTAATCTTCCGGTTTCCGTCAGCAGAGGTCAACTACTGTGCTGGCGGATCCGCTTCCGCGAGACTTCCGACTCTCCTACGGACACACACACACACACACAGACACACACACACACACACAGACACACAGACACACAACATGGACACAGAGAGAGACAGAGAAGAGGAGAGAGATGGATACATAAAAGCATAAGCTCGAAGAGAGAAGGATCAGAGGAGTAAAAGTAAGTATTAAATGTATGAGAAGAAGTAAAGGAGGGGGGCTGCTGTGCTGGTGCTGCGGTGCTTTGTACAACAGAAGAGAAGAGAAGAGAAGAGAAGAGAAGAGAAGAGAGAGGTTGTATTTATTGATGGATGGATATTGAAGTAATACCCAGAGGAGAGTGCGTCTTTTAGTCATCTCTGGAGAGTCGTCTGGCCGGACAGTTCATATTTCTTGTAACTCACGATTTATCGAGACCAGAAAATATCTGCACTTGTCTCGCATTATATATATACTATATATATATATACACTCTCTATAGATACAGTATAGTGTAAATTCTCTTTATGAGTCAAACGCGAGTCGAGTGTCGAGTCATTTGATAACAATGAAACATCTGCTCCTCCATTCCACAAACTCCTCTCTCCCAAATTTACGTAGGTGTCGTGTCATTTACCTCGCAAACCATTGTCATCCATTAAATATATATTTAGTATATATATAGTATACTATATATATATATATATTTAACATGTAATAATAAGCAAGTACAAGTAAGAATAAGAAATAGACGCGAATAAATCGCCATCATTTATCTCAATTACATGATTAGGATTCTCATTAAGGGGTCACAGCTCACAACAAATTCCTCTGCTCTATAATATTATTCCTCAATGTCAATGTCAACTACTTTGACTACCACCACCACCAAGTCATCATCATTCCTTTGCTGCTCTTGATAATCCTTTCTGGTAACAAATCAAAGTCGAAATTCATTCAAAATGAGAATCTTTTCTTATTTTATTATTAAATAGTAACAAGATGTGACTTGTTGTATGTATGTATGTTATAACAAGGTAGATAATATAATGTACATAGGTAAGCTAGTATATATATATAAGGATAAGGATGGATGACAATAGACAAAAGAGTGCATATGTTTGATGTTAGTTGTTTGTATGTAAAGACGAGTAGCAGAAGCTATCGTTTGGTTTGTAATAAAAAACAAAGGAAGATGATTTAGCAAAAAAAGTATTCTCGGATAATTCACGCATCTTGAAGAGCAATTTTAATCGAAAACTCAGCATCGTCCGTGAAATGACGCTACACATTCATTTATTATTCTTTTTAATTGCACAGATCTGTTGCATCATTCCCTTTTGTTTATTCCTTTTATTATTCTCATTTCCATCACACCAACAACAACCATTCAACACTCAACACTCACTCACTCGTATATATATGTATGTATATAATCATATCATGTAAGAGAAGAGAAGAGACATATGCATGACACATGGATAGATATCCATGAGAGAGAGAGATAGATAATATTCTTTTTTATCCCCAAAAAAGAGAATCAGAATGAAACTCCCAAAAGAGAGCGAGTGACGGACCGTGTCCTTTTTATTTCTCTCTCTCTCTCTGACTCCAACTCCAACACCAATTCCAACTCCAACACCAATGCCAATGCCAATGGTTACAACAACAACAACGAAAGAAGAAGAAGAAGAAGAAGAGGAGCATTGGATATCCATCAAATAAATCTCAGCACCACAACAACATTGTGACTCTATAGAGGAATAAGGATGATGTATCACTATGCTCTAAATAAATCTGTGCATTGTATTATCTGTGTGCTGTATGTATATACTATACATTATGATTGTCTCGTTATTCATATATAAAGTGCTCACGTGTGAGAAGGGACGTTGGACAGGGATCCATGAATGTTATATAATATATATGTTATAGATATTCACTTGGGACTACATCAATGTCAAGCTTTTTTCGGACACAACTTACCACTCTTTTTATATTATCAGGGGACACGGGGGGAATCGAGATCTACAAATACAATACACACACAAATATTCCATTTGCAAACATTTTTCTCTCTGCACTCACATTCACTCACATTCACTCACTCACTCACTCACACTCACACTCACACTCAAATGTTGCAGAGATACTCTTTTTATTCCAATCGCAGGAATTGTACAATTTCCGTGTACGACGCCATGTCCAAAGGGAATCAAACAGAAACAGTCAGTCTCTTCCAATTGACATGATATTCTATATATATATATACATGTATATACATGTATACATATATATAGAAAAGAGTTGACAAGGCAGTTTCATTTAGACAGGTTGCATATTTGATGAGACTAAGAGTGGACAAGTAGACATCATAGGATGTCACCATCAAAATTCATTTGAGCACCGGGAACTCTTTAATATTTTATACCAAACCATCCCAATGCAACGATCCTTCAACTGGACATCCCTCTGCCTATGCCAATATATATATATATATATATACCTATGATATACTCTCTCTCTCTCTCTCTCCCCTCTATAATAATACACGTGTATATATCAGATACTACGTTGATATTGGATTGAGTTTGGTTGGTGGACATGGCAAAAAAGCGAGCAACTGGCATCGAATATTGAACGAAAAGAAGGAAAGAACGGAACGTGCATTTTCCCTCACTCGCCCATATTCCATCTTCCATTCTATCTTCTATCTAATACCTAATACCTAAAAGTACGAAAACGACCATCTCCTATCCACAATCTATATTCTATATATATTATACGTGTACTATTATACATACATGTACTCACTCACTCACTCACTCACTACTTTCTTTCCTTCTTCTTCTTCTTGAACAGTAAAACTCAATACGCCAACATAACACACAGAAACATTGATCTCCATTCTCCTTATTAAACTTTATATCAAAGAAGAAGAAGAAGAATATTGTCAATCTCTCTTTTGACATAAATTATGCATGTACCTATATATATATATATATAAATATATTATATGATGATTATGTGTTGTTGTCAGGTAATTAGTTGAGTTGAGTTGAATTGATGAAAAGTAATTATAGTTTAAAAAATGATTTGATGTTGAAGGAATCACGGTACATTATAAGAAAATTCACGCTTCATTTCTTTCTCCGCTTCGAAGACCAGAGAACAAATTCGTCACAACACTTTTTACTCACAAAAACACAACAACTCTCATGATACACACACATTCAAACCAATAAACTTACCATCCATCCATCCATCCATCCATCCATCCATACTAAACATTTGTATTAAAGTTCATGAAATTTATTTTTACAAAGATTCAAATTTTGGATTGTCATAATTTTATTTTTTATTATTAAATTTATTTATTTATTTATTTATTTATTTATTAGAGAGACGGGTATCGGCATTTTTAAGATGAGATGATTAGATGATGGTATGGTGGTTGGTGTATATAGTTTTTGTGTGTGTGTATTGTGTGTGTGTGTGTGTGTGTGTGTGTGAGTGTATTGTAGTTTGAGTGGAGGATAGGATTGAGATGATGATGATCGGATGGTTGGAGCGAGTGCGGTGAGGGGTTCGGACAAAAGCCAAGTCAGGGAGAGAACACGAAAGAATATCAGTGCAAGTTGGCCAAGCGCCGAGATCACATAACAAAATATTATATTCTACAACTTGGACCTTCTACTCGCCCGCCCGCCAGCCCGTGTCTCTCTCTCACTCACTCACTCACTCATCCACTCACTCATCCACACAGACACAGACACACTCAATCTCTTTCCAGAAATAATTATTATCATTATTATCATTATCATTATTGTTATTAATTCATATTTTCTTCTTCTTTACTATTTATTATTATTATTATTTATTAATTATTGTTACTACAACAACTACAACAAAGTACACAGTTGACAAGAAATACATGTTTATATACATACATACATAGACACAGAGAGACAGACAGACAGACAGAGAAGAGACACACGACGACACATTACAACCACAGCACAGAATTATTGTTATTAATTTTCATAATAATAATAATAATAATAAATTAATAGATCAATCAAAAGAAAGGCGAGAATAAGTTTTACAAAGTGCTTCAAATTAAAATTGTCCGATTGATTTTTGTGCAAAAGAAGAAGCAAAGAATAAGAAGAATTTGTTGTTCCTTGTTGTTGTTGTTGTTGTTGTTGTTGTTTGTAGGGTCAGTTTTTCCAAGATTTGATATTCCATAATTATGGTGTGTTACTAATAATGTCCAATCGGAGGAAACAGGCTCGCCCAAGCAAAGTTGAGGATGGTGGAGAATTTTCCGGTCAGTTCATTTTTCAATTATTATCATTACCTTATTATTACCTTCTACCTGTCCAATCTATATATTATAACAAATATACATATACATGGGTATATATTATGTCATGTCCATCATCATTTGACAGAAAAAAGTGAAACAAAGAGTAGAATAATATTTGGTTTGTTTTTGTCATTCATCATCCGTCGTTTTCCTACCATAAAATAAAAGTACATTATGTAACATTATTATGTACGACAAATGATTTGTTTCTGAATGATTCATTCATGTTGTTTGTGTGTTGTATTAATAATATACATATACATAATACTTAATACGTAATAAGAAGAATAGAATATGGATACATGGATGGATAATAAATCCGCATCGTGATGAACAAATTGTGTGCACAAATTATTGTCCTGGACGGACGGACGGACGGACAACATTGAATATAAAGACAGACAGACGTACGTACGTGTAAATATGTACCTCGTGTGCAGTTTCTGTGCTGCATGTGTCTCTCTTATGTATATGTGTATTATATACTATGGTTGTAGTAGCAAGTAGTAGCAAGTAAGTAAGTAGTAGTAGTAGTATGTACAAGTGAGTGAGTGAGTGAATGTATTGTATGTATATTGTGTATTGTATGTTGAGTGGAGGCAGGGAGGCAGGCAGGTAGGTAAAAAACTGTCAACGCAAAAGCGGAAGTAGCAAATTGACTTGTGTCCGTGTACCCTGTACTTATAAAACAAATAAACGTAATGATAGGGTATACATAATATTATGACGATCTGTCTCTCAACTATCTACAATCACTACTTACTATACATATATACATGCATACATACATACCAATCATAATAATACATACATTATTATATATATGTAGCACTCTATTTATATATTATAATATCATCAACATCATCATCATCGTCGTCATCATCGTTGCACAAAGTCAGTCACTTGTTGTGAATAATACCTTTTCTCTCTCTCTCGATTCCATTTTCCATCATTTCGTCGTCTCTTCACTCCAACACACAAAAATATCAAATGTACATCATGAGATATGATATGGATCTATATAGATATGTATACATATATATATAGTGTGTGTGTGTGTATATAGAGTATGAATGTGTGTGTGGTGTGGTGGATAGATGCCATAAAGAATTCATAATAATGATTCCATCTACGAAATTACATTCTGTAGTAACTCGTAAATTCTTTTTCCATTTGCCTTATTACCCATCATCGAAAACGTAACACAGAGAGAGAAACACGGACAGACACACAGACACACACACAGACACACAACAACACAACTTCTTCTTCTTCACTTGTTCCATCTCTCAATATCTCTTCTCCGTCCGGTCTCTCCCACACAAAACCAATACGCCACACTTTTACACACACATTACATTACATAATACACAGGTATACACACAGGTCTATATACTTGCTCTACTATATAATATACACAGTGCAGTGAATGTATAAGTATATAGAGGGAGGGAGTAAAGGATATACTAAAAGTACAACAGAGCAATGCATTGGCATGTGAGACATTCCCTTGTCGCCGTCTCTTATTCCAATGTCCATCCTTTGTTTGTTTGTTTGCTTGTTTGCTTGTTTGTTTGTTTGATGATAAATAAGTAAATAAATAAATATGAAGATGATGATGATGATAATTATATAAAAGTAATAAAAAGTAATAAAGGTAGGAATTCTCTGATAGCCCCCGTGGATAATAAAAAATAAAAACTAATAAAGTTACTTTTTTTAGCCAGCAGCATATCTCCAGTGCACATGATATTAAAATAATGTGCAGAATCAAAAGAAGAAGGAGTTGCTTGCTTGTTTGTAGAATTTATTCAAGTGCAAAAGTATATACAAATACGTGTCTGTCTCTGTGTGTGTTGTGTGTTGTGTGTGTAGATAAAAGTATAATTGTGTGTGTGTGTATATTGTTGAGTGCGGACAGCGTCGTCGTCGTCGGTCGGTCGGTCGGTCGGTCTGTAGAAGAATAAGAAATGTTGAAATGTGTAATAGAATTATGAGTGGTATGTATATGATATGAGTGATTCAGGAATATCCAGTTTTTGTCTTTGTCTTGCTTCTTACTTGTTCGTCATGGATGATGGTCGTTTCATGTACACGTCTCAATGTGTTGTCTGTATATTACATATATATACATTGTATGTATCTATAATATACTATGTAGCAAGTAATGTTAAGTAACTAAGTACTTTAATGGCCAGCAGAAGAGAGAGAGAGAGAGAGAACTGAGAACTCGTCTCTAGTAATTAATTAATAAGTGGACTATATCGAAGGTCATCAGAGAAAAAAGCAGTGACAAATTTATGACGACAACATTTCCCTGCGACAATTTCAACCAAACCCGTTTTTAAACATTCTTTCTCGTCTCGTCCGTCTCCTTCTTCCACAACCAACCACCATTATCTACAATCTCACATTAACACGTCCATCCATACACACAACATAACATGCTTTATATATTTATATATATACCATCATATAATATAATATAATATAATATAAAGATGGGAGCATATAACACACACACACACACAAGTGCAACAGACTCTCCTTTTTCTAATGTCTGATATTCACTTGGCCTTTTCTCACTCACTTTACTTTTTTTTTTACTCTTCTTTTTACTCTCAACTCTCAACTCAACTGAACTTATCAACGACATCATGGATTTTATATAATATTTTATTTTATTATTAAGTATTACAAGTATGCTGTTGATTATAATAATAATCACTTTTTATTTATTCACACAAGTTGTACATAATGTAGAGTAGAGGATGGTGTTAGAATTTCGTAGTGTCTGTCTGTCCGTGTTTGTGTATGATTATTCAAAGAAGAAGAAGAAGAAGAAGGTGAGGAAGATGTTAGAAAAGAGTTGTTGGTGTAAAAAAATAGTTGGTATAGAAAAATGAGTGAAGGCAGAGCTTTGTGTATTAATGAGCCAATGCTGGCAGAGTCTTATGAATTTTCATATCGCGATGGTCTCGGATTGGCTGCAAGTCCCTTTGCAGATCGGCCCCGTTTCCCTTCTCCCTCACGTCCTGTCGTCCTCTCCTCCAAACCAACAACCAACAATATTATAATATTATCTAATGTCTCTCCCCATCAAATCTCCTTTTTTATTTTACATCTACACTTGTATTCTATTCTATACTATACATACAACATTACAACACTCACTCACTCACTCACTCATTGCCAATGCATGATGCATGTGTACAGCTAGCAACACTTTTGCTCCACAAATAAATACATCTCTCTTTTGTGTGCATGCACATCATCTCGTCTATTTATTTACTAGTCAGGAGAGAACGACGTGTCCATTACATTTATGATGAGCAGCACGATGATGATGGTCGTTTTATTATTCTGTAGAACGGACGATGGTTGTTGTATTAGGATATTATTTCGAATCTATAGAGCAGATTCATTCCGACAGAGAGATGAGATGAGATGAGAAGAGAGACGACGTTGACATTTTTCGGTGCTAATCCTTATGGTTTGACAAAAAGGTTCGACAAGACTTAATCTGTCCCAAAAACGTAATCTTTCTTTTCTGTTGTGGCAGCAGCTACAGAATTTATTTATGTAGACTCAGTCTAGCGAATAATTATGCAATTACTTCCGCCTCGATTCACTTATTTACTTTTAAGACTTTCTTTTTACTGCTTTTTAATCTCCAGTCCGTCATAATTTCAAACTCTGAAATTCCCTGTCCTCGTTTCACCAACCACCAACATCCAACATCCAACATCCAACAGCAACATCAACCCAAGAGGAAACAGTCCATGAGAAAAATAAACGCAAAATTGCTGGTTATTATTCTGTTGTGCAACTGAAACGCTTTTCTCTCTTCTCTTCTCTTCTCTGCCAATGAACGTCGTAAACTCATAAATGGAAAGAGTCGTCTATTGTAATCATATAATAATAATAATAAGAAGAATATATATATATATATCTATCTTATATAGAGTGTAGTACATGATATATATTTAATATATGAGTAATCATTGGGAAGAGACAGAGAGAAAATTGTCGGGCAATAGAGACGTCGAATGTCCGAGTGGACATAAATCTTGCACACTAATAACATAACTGACGGACAATCTATAACTTTTATGGGATATCCCATATATATACACTATATATGTATACTATATATATAAAAGTGTGTGTGATGGACATTTGTGGACATCTGTGAAGTAGTGAGCGTGTCCATGTATAAATGTGTATGGATGTATGGCACTTGACCATTCTACCTGCCTGGTCGACCCTTGGAAGTGACCCGAACATTTGTCAAACAACTCCCTCACACAGATGGTCAATAATACTCTCCAGTTTTCATGTTCACTTTGCGGAGGTCGAATTATTGCCCTTAAGAGAATATTCGGTTGGATCTGGATCTCTCTCTCTCTCCCCTTGCGTACTATCTATATCTATCTATATCTATATCTATCTATATATATATGTAGTATTATGTGTATCCCCTCTTTCTCGTTCTCTGCATCCAACAATTTATTACTTACATTCATCACTTTTATTACCCGGCTTTTCGGGTCGACACACAACATCTATAATAGCACACCACGCATATTATGAGGGGAGCAACTGACAGCAAATACACTTATTGGGGTCATTTGTGAATTTTTCACTGATTTCAACCCACAGCACATTTCATAATATCTCTTGTATATACTTTATACTTTATATCCACATGTCAGATGGCATATTTATTGTACAATAGCCTCGTCCCTATAAACTATTTTCGGATCAACTCTATTCTTCCTCTTCTTCCTCTCTCTCTCTCTCTCTCTGTGATGGTCCTTGCACGCAGTCAGTATATATATATGTATATAATATCTCTGTGATTTCCTAATTGTTGCCATTCCATGCTCATTTTCCTCATTTCACTTCTGGCACAATAAATAAATATCTTTATGATATTTATGACATTTCGTCATATTTATTGGCCCCTCGTATAAGACAGCACATGTATATAATATACACATGTAGGTAGAGTATATAGTAGTGGTGGTGGCATAGGGGAGGGTGATGGGTTCTCTTCTTTTGGATTATGTTAGTATGTGAAATGACAGAGTGTAAATGGCAATTAAATTTTCGGCACCCTCTCATCACCCGTCGTCCGTCCCACTCACTCATAACAAGAAAAATAATTAAACGGGGTAATGTTTACACAAGAACCCTTGTGTGTCTACCGAGCACCGAAATTACTTTGCCCGAACTTGTTATGTTAGGTTAAGGCAAAGCATATCTAGAATACATACATACATACATACGCACACACACACACACACACAGACAGACACAGACACTCTGTGCTACTCTCACTCTTGTCGGCTCATATTTCATCTCTCCTTTTCGTATCTTGTGTGCGTGTCTGTCTATTATACCGGAAAATCCTTTTCCAAGCACTTTTTATTATTATTTGTCTATTTGACACGTATCTGATTTTTTTGTTGCGACATTCTATTAATTTGTCCACACGAGCATTATTACATCCACCCCGTATCACATTCATCATCATCACCATACATTTTATATAGACATTTTATATATATGGATATAAATACTTTTTCGGGTGTGTATCTAACAGAAACATTTTCAAGTAGCAATAACCAATTTGTCTTGTTCTTCTTGTGTTGCACACGTCGCCCGAGGACATCATTACTCTGTCCATTTATTTTATGTATACCAATATATATACATATATATACATATACTATATATAAACACTATTATGGATGCATATTTACATGTCATGTCACACAATTACATTTGGACACAGAATTGACTACGTGGCAGCCAGTTAAAGTTGATTAGATTAAAAAGAGGTTAGTTGGATACATATGCTCCATGACTGCTTCTCCTCATCCACATCCTCCTCCTCCTCCTCATTAAATGACGCTGGCTGACTGACACTCACTCGGATAACAAATATTTATACTTTCATAATAGTAATGTGTAATGTGAAATAAGAAGAAGAAAAATGTTCCCTCTCAATGTATAAAAATAAGTTTAATATTTATGTCATGTGTCATAAAGATCAAGTGATCATTTTAGTGACAACAAAAATGTTTAAGTCGTCTCGCTCCACCCCGAACCTTTTAATTTTAACAGCAGTCTGTCTCATATTATAAAAATGTATTTTATATATACATAATACATAATACATAATACATAATACATATGAGAGAGTACTTATACTTATTTGAGAATATTGAAGTTTTAAAAGCAAAGAGAGAGGACAGAATTTATAAATAGAAGAAAGATAGAACAAACAGTTGACGCAGAGTAAATGTCAACGCAGTAATAAATGCATCTCCGTTCTCTCTCTCTTTCTCTCTCTCTCTCTCTCTTTTAGGTACTTTTCCACTTTTAGTTGATGGGACAAGAACAAGAGATGTAGATTTATGATGGAGAGACAGAACAGAACAGAGAGAGTTCTCTACGACTGCTGCAAGAAAATATCTCAAGAAAAGACAAGAAGAGATATTTTCCGAGAAAATTCCTTTTTTGAAATAATTTCACAGATGCGTCCCAGCTGTCTAGACACGTTCCTCTTCCTCTTCTTCAGTTGTGTATAATATATAGTGGAGACACACGTTTAAGAGATATTTTCCGAGAAAATTCCTTTTTTGAAATAATTTCACAGATGCGTCCCAGCTGTCTAGACACGTTCCTCTTCCTCTTCTTCAGTTGTGTATAATATTATATAGTGGAGACACACGTTACCCCGCACGCATCTTACTAATAATAATAATAATAATAAGATTGTACTGTTCTCTTCTTTTGTTTCATGTAACTTCCTTATGAGAAAGATGAGAATATGTTAAGTGTACAGAAATATGATGATATCATCATTGATAGGAGGAATCCTTATCCTCCTCTTCTTCAGAGGATGTTGCGACGAGGAAATACGGAAGAAGAAGAAGAATAAGAAGAAGAAGGGAAGAGGATGTAGTAGTTTCTGTATGGGTGATGTATTGTATGCGATTTATGAAATAATGTTAGAAAAAAGTGGAAAACGGAGAATGTTGGAAAGGACAAAAAAAGAGTTAAATATAGAAAAGACAAAAGGCACAAAGACAATTCTAAAATTAGCCGCCACCACCACCACCACTCTTCTACTCACTACTACTCACTACTACTGCTGCTGCTGCTGCTGCTACTACTGCTGCTACTACCACCACCACTACAACTGTGACTGTGACTAACTGTGACTACTACCAACCGACAACTGACTGACTGACTACTACGCTCTACGTCTACAAACCAAACTACAAGAACAAGAACAAGAAGAAGAAGAAGAAGAAGAACTAGAAGAATAATACCGAGCAGAACAAGTCAAATCATTCCAAACACCGAAACTGCCGACCCACCGACACACACACACACATGATACTCTGTACTGCTTTATAGCTATATACTTTGTGTATACATATATATATATATAGAGAGAGAGAGAGAGAGGATGTAGTAGACAGAGAAAGAGACACAGCAGCAGCAGCAGACAAAAGAGAGAGAGAGAGAGACAACAACGGAGATCTCTTTGGGAGTCGTTGAAATTCTTCCGGAAACAATTCTTGCCGTATTTCCAGTTTTACGTTTATTTCCTTCACGTGCCAGCATTCAGTGCCGCCACTACCGGGTATCTCCCCACATTCCTATTCATAACGTCTTCATAATTATCCCACATATATACTTGTATATATACATACACACAATACACATACACACACACACTATATATATATATGTATATATATCCATGTACTAATAAGAAGAAGAAGAGGGGAATCTCTTGTGTTGTATTACTGACTGAGATAATGTATTCTTGTTGTATTTAAGAAGAAGAAGAAGAAGAAAAAGAAGAAATTTGGGAGTGTGGTGGTGTGATTGTTAGTTGTTGGTGTGGTGGATGGATGAGAGAGAGAGAGAGAGAGAGAGACAATGGAGATGCTGGGGAAAAATGAGCAGGAGCGGCTAATAATAATCTCTAGGATAAGCATGACAATTACTTCATCTTTTATACGGACGCACAGATCCCAGCAGTTATTAATAGTTCCGACTCCCATCCTCAACAACACCCGAATCACACAATTACATACTTTTATTTTATTATTCTATACACTTTACATTCTGAGATACACACTTTATATTCTGATGATGATACTGAATCCAATGAACAACACTTTGCCCCTAAAAAAATATTTCCTCATAAACTCATCTTAAACTCATCTTTAATATTCTCCTTACAAACATTCTTCATTCATCATCACAAAAACAGTTTTCTTTCATCACCACCACCAAACAACAACAACAACAACAAGAGCAAGAATTTGAACATGTGCTGTTGTTGTAGGTGGTGGTGGTGGTGGTGGTGGTGGCGGTGTTGGATGGTCTGTATCGTATTTCCTATCACTTGTTCCTTCACTCACTCCGTCAACACTCGCGAATAGAGATGCCTGCCTTCTCCTTCTCTTTCTGCTCCTCCAAATGCAATCTTGGTGAATGCCAAATGCACTTTGCAACAACAAAAAAAGAAATTCGCACATTGTCTTGAAGTTCGCATAGGAAATTATTTCCAATTGAAGAAAAATGATTTTTGTAGAATAAAAACGATGATTGAAAGGTTATTGACTACCTTTTTGTGTGTGAATCGATTGAATGGATTGAATGGAATGACTCGATGTGTGTGGCATATAAATTATGATTAAAAAGATTCGTATTTAGAACTAAGAGTTAGGAGGAGGAGGAGCCGAGAATGTCAGAATAAATAATTTGAATATTTAATGAAATCGTATCAGCAGAGATAGACTTTTGTATTGTATTTATTTATGAGTGTGTTATTTAATGACTGTCTTTGTATATTTATTTCTTCTCAACTTGAAGTCAGTTGAGTTGAGAGTTGAGGAGGAACAGGTTCTGATTATGGTCGTCGTCGTCGTTGTGAATGTTTTCATGATCGTTATTTTAGTTGAAGAACACAAGAAATGAATTAGCGTCAGTCGGAATGGTTGAATCGTGGACGCATTGTCTCTAATCATCCTGTCTTTTTCCTCTCATTTCAGCGGCAGTCGAAAAAGAGCCAAAGAGTGAGGATGACTTGACGGGCGAGGAGGCGATGGAAGAGGATGACGATGACGACGACAACTACAGAGAAATATGCCATGGTTATTAATTAACTAATTAACTAAAACTAATTAATTAATTAATTAATTAGTACAATAATATTATTATGATAGGCTTAGTAATTAAGAATATATTCTAGTCTGGGGTGAAATGATACAAATATTTTCATGTTTCATGTAGGGAAGGATGTGGAGGATGCAAATAACAACGAGTCCAAGAGTCAAGATGGTTCCATCGATAAGGTGACGAATTTTCCCAACTTTATATAATCATTATCATCATAATTATATTATTAATGTCAAATTAACATGTAATTTTGTAATGTTGACATTTATTTCATGATTCGATAGGAGGATTTGGACGAAGGAGAGACAAAAGAGCGTCTGACGGAAGCGATTCAGAATCTGATCGGTAATTTTCCATGGGGTAGCAATAATCAGCCGGGGAATAATTCCGCACAACAGGGCATCTCACTTGAGGCCATTCAAAACACTAAGGTCACCAATCTATTCATCTCTCTTAATATATACACTATATATATATATATTATACACTATATATACATTCATTGACGAGAGCATCCCCACCAAGTTCCCTTACTTTAGTCATAGTCATTCAAGTGAATTGAGTAGAGTGCTGTCTCTCAATGCCCATGCAACTAATCATAAGTAACACGTAAATATAGAGAACAAGAAGAGAGACTCATTCATTCATTCAGTGACTGCTGTCATTTTTTACCACCACCACCAACCACCCGCTCGCTCGCTCGCTCGCTCTCCTCCATCCTGCACATAAGATGCATCTGGAAATGCTCACTTTCCCCCTGCTTCAAAAAATTTGCCTTTTATTCACCAAAATTGACAAATGACTCTCTCAACAACAAAACAATCTCACCCTCCAAATAATGAAATAATGAAATAATGCACAATGATAATTATTTATTAACGTGCAAATTTTCATGTTGATTAAATTAATTGACTCTGCGCAGAAAACAAATTTAAAAAATTTTAAAAATTAATTTAAAAAATGATCAACAGCAGGCTGCGATGACT